>JAMKQA010003743.1:0-68040 GCA_024699735.1 Posidonia australis
GAGGTAACTATACTGGCTAGATACCCCATGCAACCCCTGACCAAAGACTTATAAGCCTTCATAGCTGAAATGACAAGCTTAGGCTCACCCTGACACCCACCTTGCACAAAGAAAGACCCATCCTCAGAAGACCCAAAATAAACTCTCCTTCGAGCATAGTCGTTCAAAGCAGACTACTTCGCCAACCAATCCATGCCAAGTATCACATCATACTCCTGCATTTCCATCACGATCAGGCTGGCGTCCAACTCTCTGCCGTTTAGCATCAAGTCGACAGACCACAGATACTTCCATGACAGATTGTGCTCCCCTAGTGGCATTACCACGCTGAGATGAAAGGCCAGTCTAGCTGGTCTCTCTCCCAACTTCGCCGTAAAAGACTCAAAGATAAAGGAGAAAGAACTCCGTAAGTCAAACAACACTTTGGCCATCTGGCTAGCCACAATAAAAAAACCTGGTGGCTAAACAGAAACAACAACACCACACATCATTACAATCAGGCAGATGTCTAGATTACAAGGAGATTACAATAAATCTCAAAGGGTTACAGAACCAGCTAATCATCCTTACCCTCAACTACATCTCCCGAAAACCTAACGCTTGGAGCTGCAATGGTGAACAACTGTCCTCTCGTAAGCTGTTGTGGTGCACTTCCTGCCTTCTTTGGCGATTCTAGACATGATCTCTAAATGTGTCCTGCCTTTCCACAATTATAGCACACTACTGAGGCCAAAGGCTGTCGAGGGTGAGGACAATATGCAGCAATGTGGCCCACTTGACCGCAATTGAAGCACTATACCCTGTCTGACTGAGGCCAGCTCCATTACTTCCAGCAAAACTTTGTCGACCTACAGAGGAAACACTGGACCTTGCCATCTGCTTCTTCTCAAGCCTACCAGAACTACTAGCACTTGGAGGACCAGAGAAAGAGAATCAGGAAGTAAAAGAAGACTTATCCTTCCTTTTAGGATGACTCTATAGAAACTTTTGATACTCAGCCTCGGAGCGATACGCCATCCCAACCATGTCCTCCATAGTCTGGCATTGGCAGCCCATCACCATCTCCCATAGCCTTGGGTTCAAGTCGTCCAGAAACCTCTACACCTGCACCTCAGACTCAATTGTAGGAGTAAAACATTCCAGTCGGGCGAACTCAGTCTTGTATTCGAGCACAAACATTATGCCTTACTCTAGACTTTGGAAATCTCGATGAAGCTACTTGTTCACATGAGCAGAAAAATACTTCTTATAGAAGGTCATCTTGAAATCCTTCCATTGGATGCTAACAGTGACTGAGTCAGGGAACTTTAGCCACCTCATAGACTTCCACCACTATATGCCTCACCATCCAGCAGATAAGCCGCTAGACACACCTAATGCTCCTCTAGGCACGCCATGCTCTCCAGCATCTTCACCACCTTCTCCAACCAGGTCTCGTTGTCCTCAGCACCGACCTTGTCCTTGAATGTGGAGGAGGAACCTTTGTGAACTTGTTCAGCCATGGGTTACCCAATGGCTCACTAGCACTACTCTTGCTGAACGCATGAGAGATCCCATGTGTCAAACACTACAATTCTGCGCGAATCACCTTCCATCCACCTACGTCCTCTTGAGGCTCGGTCTCCTCGATAGGGGCCTTGCCCTTACGACCATAAGGAGGCATCTTGCCATAGAAAGACAAAGTACTTGCACCACTGACAAAGTAATAACCAAAAAACTATGAAGAGATCAGGTGCAGACGCTACCATGCATGCAAAACCTATGGAGTCTCTAGACAAGACACCCTAGGTGTAGTGCAACCTGTGAACCTGGAGCTTTGATACCAACTGTAACGCCCCACATTTTTCCTCAATAATTTAAAACAATTTAAAAAATAAGAACATTAAAGCCAAATAGAAAATATCTAACTACCAGGAACCTATGTGTGCAGCTTCGAGACTCTGGACTATATGCACTAAGCTAGACCTCTACATGCCTGCACCTACAAACCAAAAATACGAAGAAAACGCATGTGTGACAGAAGTCACCTAGTACGCATCCCATGAAAAATGGCTGGAAACAAAACCTTAATTGATTTTCTTCTTAAATTCAATTGACAAACCATTTTCTCTAAAACCCCACAAACTAGGTCCACATCGGCCAAAACCACAACTATGGCCCTACTAGCCCAAAACCACAAGCAAAGGCCCTCAATGGCCAAAACCACACACAGTGAGTTGGGAAGCCCGACGCTAGGTAACCAAACTTTGGCCAAAAGCAGTCCACCGAATAGCAACCAACGATGTCTGCACTACCACGACGTACCACCTTATGTAGGCACCACGTCATCCCGCGATTCTCCCACTAGGAGAACCCTCACAAAGCCAACCCCTCCGTGGGAAGGCTATCCTGTCTCTCAGAACTCTACCAGCTATAGGGCACATGTCCCACCTACACTGGCCACCACAGGGTATGCCTCCTCACGGCGTCCTCCACACACAGTGCTCAGGAGGGAGTGTCATACCTCCACACCAAACAACACCCGAGCCTTAGTGCTCACAATGACAATAGGAGTATCGTACCTCCTTGTCATACCATAAGACACCTCAAGCCGCAGAGCACAACCCTAGCCTTAAGACGATAGTTAAAGAGTCTCATACCTCCAAGACTCAACGCCCCTCAGCCTCAGGTATCTCTGCCCCCGACCTCGATTAGGGATTCGCACCCGACCACCCGAGAATGTAATCACATTCCCTGGTCTCGATGATACGGTCCCATGTTGTCTCGGTCTGCACACAGAAGACTAAGGAAAACCATTTTCCAAAACGGCCAACCATCACTTTTGAAATCATTTTCAAAACAATTTTTTTTTTCATATCTTTAAAAACTCTTCCAAAACCTCAGCAAAACGGCGCATCAGGTGTCCCAAGGGACCACCATTGATGGCCCACAATCCCGTCTTAATGGGACAATACAAACCAATCTAAAAACCTTTGGAAATTATATTTTATAACATATTTGAGCTCTGATTCGGCATGCCGAAAATGGGATTCAGTATGCCAAAAATCCCTGGATTGGTGTATCGATTGGGATCGATCGACCTAATCAGGTCAACGGTCAACACTTAGGCCAAAATTTGTATACCAAAGATGGTTCGATTGATTGAAATCCACTAATTCGGTAGACTATCCAAAATCAAACGATTGAATTTCAACCAGATGAACAAAATTGATAGAAAAATGGCATACCAAAAATGTTTGTTATGTCATTTTTTGCAAAAAATAGAAAATGGCCCAAACCCTATTGTTCAAATCATCCTACTGGGACCAAGGATCGGACCCCCAAAACCAACACCAAAAATCTTTCATAAAACATAAGATGTAGACCCATGATTCTACTCCAAATCCCAACAAACAAAACCAAAATCTATTCACCATGCATCAATATATAAAATTGCAAAGGCATAAGGGTCAAATTACCCAAAACACAACCATCGGCATAAATGCCCATAAATCCACCATAAATTCCCATAAATTCACAATAAATTCTAGCAATATAAATTTACCTAGATTTCATGCAATCCTATCAATTTCTACCAAATTCATGCTCTCTATTACAGGGGTTGGAGATACATACCTGAGAAACGCTTGTCAGCGATCCTCTAGCGACTCTGGTGACCACGACCCTCGCCGGGGCTCACACGACCATAGGGGCACACCACCGGTGCTCCACATGCCACCACGAGCCACCACACGCCTTCGCCTCTCGTTCTCCCACTCTCAGGCTCTCTCTGTTCCTCACCCGCACCCTCCAATAGCTACGGAAAGGAGGAGTGAAGAAGGAGGAGGAGGAGTGGCGGGGGAAAAAGGAAGGAGGGAGAGGAGGCTCGGTCGGGCCCTAGTGTCCTGCATTGCTCGATTGCCATCGGAAACAGGGGAGGAGAAGTTGGGGAGGAGGTGAAGAGAGGGAGGTGTGCTGGAGAAGTCTCACCCCATGCATGTGTTATATACGCTGGGGGAGGGAGTCACTGCACATGCACACCTACACATCTGAACCACCAGACGCACTACGCTAGCCAACAACTCCCTACACCAAACACATTCACCAACCAGCCCACAATGTGGACCCCACATTGTCCCACACTTGAGCCCCACACGCATAGTGCCACAATGTACAGGGACACGCAATCAGAAGTCGACCCACATGGCCCATGCCTGAAAGCACAAATCCACACTACGGGCCTCAGAATAGTAACATCCGTTTAGGAATAAATTCATTAAAATGTAAATAATTACAAAATGAATTTTATAGGTGTTACACTTTTTTATTGGGGTAGACGATGGCTTGACGTACAACCTGAGGTTGTATGTGCCTTAAGTGGAGGAAGTCAAGAACAGTCTACTTGACAAAGCTCACCGCTCTAGATATACCATTCATCCAGGAAGCACCAAGATGCATAAGGACCTGAAAAGGAATTTCCGATGGCCTGGAATGAAGAGAGAAATTGTTGAGTATGTGGCAAAGTGTGCAACCTGCCAGATGGTAAAGATAGAGCACTAGAAGCCCAGAGGGACGCTACAGCCTCTAGATGTTCCAGTGTTGAAATGGGAGAATGTGTTGATGGATTTTGTAACAGGTTTGCTAAGGACCCAAGGAAAGATTGTTACAGTTTCAGTGGTTGTCGATCGCCTTATGAAATCGACACATTTCCTACCAATGAGGGTGAAACCTTCCATTGGCAAAGCTGGTAGAGTTGTATGTTGTAGAGATTATGAGACTGCAGGGCATCCTAGTATCTATTATGTTTGACAGAGACACGACGTTCACATCGAGGTCTTGGGGAGCTTTACAGGAGGGTTTTGGTACAGTGTAGAGTTTAAGAACTGCCTTTAACTCGTAGACTGATGGTCTGACAGAGAGGATCATCCAGACACTAGAGGACATGTTGAGGGCCTACGCCTTGGAAGTGGCACACAGACTTGATCTACCTCCGAAGTTGGCCAATGTACGTAGCACTTTCCACGTGTCCATGTTAAGGAAATGTTTGGTCGATGTGCCCCAGGTTATACCAGTGCAGCCAGAGGAGCTGCAAGCGGACCTATCTATGGTTGAGAATGTAGTTCAGATACTTGACAGAAAAGAGCAAGTCCTCAGAAATAATGTGATTCCGTTGGTGTTGGTTTAGTGGCAACATCATGGTACAGAGGAAGTCACTTGGGAGCGCGAGGTGGACATCCAGTAGTAGTACCTTTATTTGTTTTATTAGAGCTGAATTTTGAGGACGAAATTCTTGTAAGGGGGTAGGATGTAACACCTGGGATTGAATTTTTAATTGTAAACCATGTAATTAATTGTAATATTGTATAAATGCTTTATTAATGGATAATCAGTTGACCTTTGTGTGTGTGGTGGTTTGTTGGCTTTCTGTGCACTTGTTTGTGTTGTGGGACCAATGTGGAGTCTAGTCAAAGGATGTATAGTTGCCTCAATCTTCATGCCCGTCTTTTCTCTTTTCTTTCTTTCCCTTGTCTCTCCCTCACGAGCTCTCATCTTCTTCCTCACATTTCCTCTTCACTTGGCCACCTGTGCCTCCACTTTAATCTCATGCCCATTCCATCCCCTTCATTGTCGTCTCAAGCAAAGGTGGGTTGGCGGGATGCGAGGTGGTGGAGGAGATAAATGGGAGGGGAGAATAAGGAGGAAGGGTGGTGGCAAATGAGAGAGAGGAGTGGTGCGTGCGAGCCAAAGGAGAGAAGTCTTGTGCGCATGGACCACTAGCATGAGGAGGCTTCACAGGGGTGCATGGAGGCTCGCCGGAATGCAAGAGGGTTGCTAGAGGAACGAGCAAGGTACGCGACCTCTGACTTCCCTCCTTTTTCCTTTGGTTTGAGTAAATGGTTTAATGGCATAAAAATGATGAAAATGCATGATAAATCATGGAAAAATAGTTGGAATGATCTGATGAATGGCATGAATGTGTAGAGATCATGCTAGGTTGTATGAATTTTGTGGATTTGTGGTGGAAATCTTGATGCATGCTACAGTAGTCGAATGATGAGCTTCACATCTTTGTGATTTTCATGTGGATAGCATGCTTAATGGATTTCTAAATGGATTGTGGGATTTTGAAGTAGACTCGATCGTCTACACCCCAAGCTTTTTTCAGGATTTATGTGGTGTGTTTGTTGGGTCCGCCAGAGCTCCCTACTCCAGCAAACGAATGGGTAGCGCTCAAGGGAAGATTATTGAAATCAGGAAGTTCGGTATGCTGATTTTGATTCAGTATAGCATTTTTCTATTAGTATTCGACCAAAAACCCTAATTTGATAGCCTGAAAATGTCCAGTCTTCCATTTCAGAGGATTTTGGTCAACCGAAGGTATTTTGGCCTATCGAAATAGGGATTTTTTGACAACTGAATCCCAAATTCGATCGACCATTCTGGGGGTTGAAACCCAGTTTGGTACACCGAACTAGTTCGATTTGCCGAACCAGACCCCTAGCCCATATGAAATAATGATTATAAAAAAATGAAAATAAATGGTTTTGAATGGATAATAGACATGAAGTAATGAAGTTATCCCTATGTGGATGACATGGTGGAACATGAAATTCAATATTGAAATTGAGTATCACTTTGGGCTTGAGGCCCCCAATAATGAAAGAAATTGATAAATATTTGGTTTAATGTGATTTTTGGGCGTAAGACCCAATAACAAATATGAATGCCTAGTTTTTGCATACTATTGAGCGTGGGACTCCAAGGGAGGGTCGTGTTTGCATGCGAATAATTCCCTGCATAGAAAAGAGAATGTGTAATGGTTTTAAAAGAAAACCCAAGAGTTTTGAAAAAGAGAATAATAAGGTGTTGTGGAACCATGAGTTGTTGGTGTCGACAATGATGTAGGAGAATGATACTCCAAAGAAACCAATTGCCAGATACAACTGTAGTTGCTAGTGTGAGACCACGAGGAGTTGGTGTCGGCAAATTGATAAGATATCAGTTGTTAGATACGACCATGGTAATCCAGTTTGAGACAGTGTAGGTTGAGCTTGGTATGTGAACCAAGTGTTCGGGTCACCAATGGGACATTAGAAAAGAAGAATATCCTCGTGCATATGAAATGAAATTGAGGTCAGTTGGCTAGGGCGGCGTCCTCCCACATGGGGAACTTCACCGCTACAGTGCAGAGAGGTAGGGGAAATGGTGTCCTCACCTACTACTTGTGTGCTTGATTACCTTTGATTAAGGTATCACCAATAAGAGAAGTGGAAATAAAATGTGTGGTTGTAACTAAAACTAGACTTATGCATTGTCTTTAGATCCTAGCGTTAAATAAGGATTATGTTTTAACTAGTTACCAGCCAATGTATGTGGGTTTTTTTTGAACCATATGGGGCCCTATGTTTTAGGCTATATCTGGTCAAGTATGTGGATTTCTCGAAATGCATAAAAAGGTTTAAAAATGCATGGATTGAAAAGAGAATGTAAGCTCTTGGGAAAGACAAATTTTGGATAGAGATCCCAAATGTTTTAAAAGGAAATGATGTTTTAAAATGAATTTTGAAAACCATGTTTTGTAATAATCTAGGTTTGTGTTTTCTCACTGTTTTGTCATGGTTTTCTATGTGGGATGCGTATTGGGTGACTTAGATGTCACTCACACATGCATTGTTTGGTTTCAGGTGTAGGTGTTGTTGCCCAATTCTGGTGCACGTGTAGGAGTCACTAGCCACACATTTTTCCTAGAGGTGAGCCTTAGTTAGTTACAGTTGTTTATATAATACTGTAATTATTGTTATTGCTTGTGATACTATGATTTAGGTAGCGTACCTAGGTTCGGGGTGTTACACTAGGTCTTTAGTAGCACTTTCACTTGACTTATTGGGAGAAGGAAGAGGAACACCATCATACCTAGGGACATTTTCCTCATAGTAATGTTGAGACTTAAAAAAGTTTAACATCTGCAGACACAATATATTTACAAGTGGATGGATTAAAAAACCAATACTCTCGTTGTGTGCGAGAGTATCCAATGAAGACACATTTAACAAAATCCTGAATAAAGACAACACAACCAAAATCCTTTAGTAGTAAAGAGAAAAGTTTCACATCAAGACGTAAATGTCTGAGTGGGATCTTACCCGTAAGAGGTGTAGACGACATCCTATTTGTAAGATAGGATGCAGTAAGAATAGCATCTTACCACAAGTATTTTGAAACACTCATATGCACATTTTTATGCAAGCTACATTCGAAATATGTCGATGTTTATGCTCTACCATGCCATTTTGTTGAGAGGTATGAGGGTAAGTAGTTTGATGAATAACACCCAAAGAATCAAAATAATTTTGAAGACCAGATTGAACAAATTCCAAAATATTATTAGCACGAAGAACTTTGGGAGTAATAGAAAACTAGTTTATTACTTTTGTAAAAAAAAATTTGACTACATTAAGCACATCGATTCTATCCGTCAATAGATTAACCCCTGAAACATGAGAAAAAACATCAATATATACAATGTAGTACTTATGACGAGACATAGATGAAGTCATAACAGGACCCTACACATCACAATGCACTAAATCAAATAGATTTTGACCACTAGCAAGTCGTAGATGATGATAAGTAATACAGTAATGCTTATCCAACTGACACGACTCACACTCAAACAGAGAGATAGAAATCCACAGAAGCACCTATTGAAGTTTCTGATGAAATAGATGGTCCAATCAAAGCTATCATGTAATGACTCCCAAGTCGTTACCCCAAACCAAGCTACATCTTTTTTTTCTTTTGTTATTTACATCAAATACCTACATCAATTCTAAAACTAAATTCAACAATAAACAACACAAATAAAAGCACTATTTACTGAATTAAACTAAACTAAACACTTACCAAGAACACTTGATGTGTAGTAAAGTGACTCCACTTCTCAGTGCACTAGTTAGCTCCTATTCCTATCTTGCACCTATGAAAAATATCTAACAAATATACATGAGTGACCACTGAAAGGAGACTCAGCACACACCCCACCCATATACACACACATACCACTCAGGCATCTCTCTTGGATGTTGCAACATCACAAAATGGCAAAACATCAATACCCAACAAGCAACAAATCCTTTTAAAACAATGCCTTTTAAAATCATTTCCTTTCTTTTTAAAACAATATGCATGCTTTTCAAAACCTTGAAGGCATGGAAGGGAGTCTAGAGTTCTGACGATCGTTATTCCAGTGGTTGAGTTCCGGCATCTTCAGGTGTTGTCTCTGTGTCTCCATCAAGGGTTCCGGCATCTTCTGGAGTGTTTCCCGTGGTGTTTGGGGGTTATCGGTGCCACTCTTGTTGAAGCTTCTTGCTCGCATTAGGGCTCAGGTGATCTAGTGTGTGGTTTTCTTTTTGTTCTAGTGATAAGGTTTCGATGGTGGTGTGAGGATTCTATTCTGTAGTGTTCCGACGGTTTTTTCCAAGGATTGCTGGCTTCCTGGCAATTCTGAGGCATCCTTTCTAGTGAGTTCTTGCTTTTCTTTCTTTGAGTATTCTAGGTGGGTTCAGTTGGTCGGATTCTTTATCTGTGGATTCTTGATGGTGCCTTCTGATTTGGTGGCTATGGTCATTTACGGGGAAGGTCCTTTAGTGGACGAGGGAATGTCTTTTGCGGCTATGGTTAGTGGTTCTTAGGTGGAGGATGATTTACCATTCAGAGAATTGTCTTCCAAAAATGGGTGCCCAGCGGTGATTCTTACGTTGGTGGAGATGGCGAGGATATCAACACCATATAAGAAGACTTTAATTTTCAAGTGTTTTGCACAACATTTACCGTCTTCTGAGATTCAAAAAGGATTATCTAACTAGGGTGTTAGTGGTGTAGCATCTATCTTGGTCATTGATCGTCGCCATGTTCTTATTAACATTGACAATGTGGATGAGTTCTTGAAGGTTTACACAAGGGAGAAATGGGTAATAAATGGTCAGATGATCAAAGTATTCTGATGGTCTCTTTGGGTTCATCTTGGAATGGAGAGTGAATTGGCCCTAGTATGGATTTCTCTTTGTGCGTTACCTTGGTGTTATTTCACTCCAAGATTCATTAAGACGATGGCAAAAGCATTCAGTCCCTTGTTGATGGTGGCATCTACTACAAAGACCAAGTCCACAACTATATGTGCTCGATTTTGCATGGAACTCAACTTGTCTAGGGAATATCAAACCAAAATTTATGCTAGAACTGAGACCAAAGGGGACTTTCAGCCTGTGGTTATGGATAATAAGCCAATTTTTTGTTTGGAATGCAAGTAAAATGGCCATGTGAAATCTGATTGTGGAAGAAACCCTGAAAAGAGGAAGATCATGCACAAGGAGACTAGAGGAAGTAGACAGCTACAAATTACTCCACATATAGATAGTGGAAATGCTAAAATCAACATAGGCAAAAAAGTTTGGAAGCCTATTGGTCGACTGCTCAAGCTCCAGGATGTTTTCTCTTTTACTAACAAGGAAGATATACCAGTTTCTCTGTCATTTAAAAG
Organism: Posidonia australis; assembly: GCA_024699735.1. Taxonomy (NCBI): domain Eukaryota; kingdom Viridiplantae; phylum Streptophyta; class Magnoliopsida; order Alismatales; family Posidoniaceae; genus Posidonia; species Posidonia australis. Next base: position 10,520 of record JAMKQA010003743.1, read on the forward strand.
GCTTCGTGATGCACTAGATACACTGGAGAAAGAAGACTTCTTATGGGATGAGGATCTTGAGGCTAGAGAGATATTGGGTAAGGTGTTTGCTGAAGAAGAAGACTTAGTGGCATTCACATTGATAGTGCTGGGAATGAAACTATGGAAGTTGGTGGCTCTTCCTTTGAAGGCTAGGCTGTGGAAGGTGTGGTCAGAGGACCATCTAGTAGTTGTTTACATGATGTGGGTGAAGATGACAAACTGATGGCTAATGATGGAGGTTCCCCTATGTCTACTTTGAGAGGTGATTTCAGAGCATCTTTTGTCGATAGGCCAAGACGTAAAGGAATACCTAGAAAGGTTGAGGTGCTAGGGACCTTGCAAATAGGCCTACTATTAGAAGGTTGCATTTCTTGGTTAAATGTCATAGGGCTTCTATTATTGAAATTTTGGAGCCTTTTGTTGAGGTTAGTCATGTAAGTGAGGTTATGTTTTCTATGGGTTTCAATACCATCCTTGCTAATAGTGTTAGTGACGCAAAGATCTGGGTGTTTTGTAACAAGGAGGATCAAGTATCTTGGTTCTCTTTTAATAACCAAGCTCTTACTAATCTTATCAAGAAAGGAGTTGTGCCTTCTGATATGGTGATTAGCTTTGTGTATGCCAAATGTGATTATCAAGAGCGTAGGGCGTTATGGGACTATTTAATGTAGGTGGGTAACATGGTAAGCTCATCTCCTTGGTCTGTGGTTGGTGATTTCAATATTGTTCTTTCTGCTTCTCAGAAAAAAAAGGGGGGTGTGTTCCAAGGCAACTTGCAATGGATCAGTTTTGAGATTGTTTGCATGGATGTTCTTTGAAGGATGTAGGTTTTACGGGACTTGAATTTACATGGTATAATAATCAACAAGGAAATGCATGTATCATGTCCAGACTGGATAAGTGTTTGCTTTGTGAAAATAATGACGAGATGAGCTGCAAAGTTAGACACCTTCCTAGTGTTGCTTCAGATCATGCAACTTTTCTTGTGGATGTTCACAGTGCCAACGATGTAGGAAGCAAGCCTTTCGAATTTTTAGATGTGTGGTTGTAGGACCCTACATGTGTTAATACTATGAAGCAGTGTGACATCTAGACTTGATCATCCATTTTTAATTGTAAACCATGTAATTAATTGTAATATTTGAAAATGATTTATTAATGGATAATTTGTTGTTTTTTGGGTACGTGGAGGTTTGTTGGCTTTCTATGCACCTATTTTTGTTGTGGGACCAATGTGGAGTCTGGTCAGAGGATGCATAGTCGCCTCGGTCTGCGTGCCTATACTTTTCTCCCTTCTCTTCTCCTTTTCTTTTATTTCCTCTTTCCCCACCCCTCACACGCTAGACTCCTCCTTCTTCCCTATCTTTTTCTTCCTTGTTTCTTCTCTCCTCACTCGTGCCACCATAGAAAAACCCATGTCATCCTGTCAACTCCATCGCAAGGGTGATGAGGTCGATGGTCGGTGTGATGCGGAAGGAGGAAGAGACAAAGAGGAATGGGAGCTGAAGGGAGGAGGCAAGTGGAGGGGAGGTGAGTCGAGCTAAGGGAAGAGGAGAACCGATGTTGCCTGGGAGAGGGAGTGAGGCTGAAGGTGTGCATCGCCATGAGGAGGAGAAGCCCACCGATGTTGAATGAGCTCGTTGGAGGAGGTACGCAACCCCTCCCTTCCTCCTTCCTGTTTTGTTTTAGAAAATGGAATAAATGCATGAAAATGAAGTAAAATGCATGTAAAATCATGGAAAATTAGTAGGAGTGATAGAAATGATGTGAATGGCTTGAATATATAGAGATCATGCTAGGTTGTGTGAATTTTGTGGATTTATTGCCAAAATTCTGATGCATTCTACAATAGTCATGTAATGAGCTTCATGTCTTTAAGATTTTATTGTGGAAATCATGCTTAATGGATTGATGAATGGTTTGAGGGGTTTTGAAATAGACTTAGAAGTCTACACCCTAGCTTTTATTCATGATTTGTGTGGTGTGTTTGTTGGGTCCGCCGGAGGTCCCAATTTGGATGAACAGATGTGTAGGGCACAAGGGAAGTTTACTGTAATCGGGAATTTTGATATGCCAATTTTGGTTCGGCATACTAGTTTTCCATCAGTACTTGACTAAAGACCCTAATTCAGTAGAACAAAAATGCTTGCTCTTCCGTTTCAAGGGATTTCGGTCGATCGAAGGTATTTTGGTCTACCGAAGTGGGGATTTTCGGACGACCAATCTTTAGTTTCGGTCAACCGTTTTGGATGCTTGATGCCCAGTTCAGTATGCTGATCTGGTTCGGCCTATCGAACTAGGCCCCTAGCCCATATGATTGACTGTGTGTGATTTATGACAAATAAATGGTTTAAATGGATAATGGGCATGTATTAATGAAGTTCTTCCCATGTGGATGGCATGGAGGAATATGAAATTCAAATAAATAAAATTGAATATGGTTTTGGGCTTGAAGCCATAAAGATAGTCAAAAATTGATAAATGCTTGGTTTAGTGTGGTTTATGGGCAAGAGACCCTATAATGGATATGAGTGCATAATTTTACATAGTTTTGAGCTTGGGACCGAAATGGAGGGTCGTGTTTGCATGGAAATCATCCCCTACAGAGAAATGAGAATAAATAATGGTTTTGAAATGAAAATCCAAGAGTTTTGAAAAGGAAATGATAATGTGTTCTAGAGCCACAAGGGGTTAGTGTTGATAATGTGGTAGGAGAATGATACTCCAATGGAACCAATTTTTAGATACCACTGTGATTGCTAGTGTGGGACCACGAGGGGTTAGTGTTGGCAAATTGATAAGATATCAATTGTTAGATACGACTGTGGTCACTGAGCTTGAGACAGTGTAGGCTGAGCCTAGGTATATGAATTAGGTGTTCAAGTCTTCGATGGGATGTCAGAAAAGACGTATCCCTGTGCATATGAATTGAAATTGAAGTTTGTTGGTCAGGATAGTGTCCTCCCACATGGGGAACTTCATCATGGCAGTGCAGAGAGGTAGGAGAAATGGTGTTCTCACCCAATGCTTGTGTGCCTAGTTACCTCTGATCAAGGTAACACTAATAAGAAAATTAGAAAAATAAAATGTGTGGTTTCAGCTAGAATGAGACTTGTGTTTTGTCTCAAGATTCTAGCAAAATATATGCGTCATGTTTTAACCAGTTACCAACCAATGTATATGGTTTTGTTTTGAGCCCTATAAGGTTATGTATTTTAGGCTAGATCTGGTTGACAATGAGGTTTTCTCGAAATGCATAAAAAGGTTTAAAAATTCATGAATTGGAAAAGAAAATGTGAGCTTTTGAAAAAGTCAAGTCTTGGATAGAGATTCTAAATGTTTTAAAAAGAAATGATGTTTTGAACTGGATTTTGAGAACCACGTTTTATAATAGTCAAGGCTTGTGTTTTCTCACTGTTTTGCCATGGTTTTCTATGTGAGGCGCGTACTGGGTGACTTGGATATCACTCATGCGTACTTTAATTGGTTTTCAGGTGCAGGTGGTGTAGTTTGGTTCTAGTGATTGTGTAGGAGCCACTAGCCGCACATTGTTCCTAGAGGTGAGCCTTAGTTAGTTGTAGTTGTTTAATTATTGTTGTAAATATTGATATTGCTTATGATACTATAATTTAGGCAGTGTAGCTAGGTTTGGGGCGTTACATGCGGTCCTGGGAGCAACTGGTTTAGGATTTCTTTTTTCGGTGTTTCCTTAAAATGAAAAGATTGAAAAATGATTTGAAAAGTTGGAGTAGGAAGACAATTGGTGATATATTCAAGAATGTGCATAAGGTAGAAGGATGTGTTCTTGATGCTCAAATGGTTGTGGATGATACCCCTTCTGATTTGGCCATTCAAGATTTGGTGAATGCTAATGATCATCTTCATGACATGTTGAAGTAGGAAGAAATATTTTGGTGTCAAAAGGAAAGATGCAAATGGCACTTGGAAGGGGATAGAAACAAGTCCTTTTTCCATTCAACAGTCAAGAGAAAGAGGAAACGTAGTTATATTCATGCTATTAGAAATGCTGCAAGTGAATGGATTCATGACACCAAACAGATTCAGGAGGAAGAGATTTCTTTCTTTGAACATCTATTCTCCACTAACGGTAGTGTGTTTGATGAGTCTTTGTTAGATAATTGTGACACTTGGGCTTGATTATCCATTTTTAATTGTTAAGCATGTAATTAATTGTAATATTATATAAATGGTTTATTAATGAATAATCTGTTGTTTCTTGTGATTGTGAGGTTTTGGTTGGCTTTCTATGCACTTGTTTGTGTTGTGGGACTAATGTGGAGTCTAGTTTGAGGATGCATAGTCATCTCGATTTGTGTGTCCATCTTTTTTCTTTTATTTCTTTCTTTTTCTCTCTCTTCCTCACAAGTCCCAATCTTCATTGTCTCCATTCTTCTTCTTCTCTCCAACCTGTGCCACCACAGAAATGCCAGTGCCGCCCCATACTCTTCGATGCGAGGGTGATGGAATTGGTGGCCGACGTGATGTAGGAGGAGGAGGAGATAAAGAGGGGTGAAGGCCAGATAAAATGTAGGGGAAACCAAGCCAAGAGAGAAAAGAGGAAGATGGAGCGGTGCATGAGCTAGAGGAGGAGAGTTCAGTTGTGTGATTCACCAGTGGGGAAAAGCTTTACTAGAGTGCAGAGGAGGTCACCGGAGTGCCACTTACGGTACATGACCCCTCTTCCTCTCTCGTTTTACACTTTTATCATAATGTGTTAAATGCATTAAAAATGAGGAAAATACATGTAAAATCACAAAAAAATAGTAGGAAGAATGAGAATGTGATAGATAGCACGAATATGTAGAGATCGTGCAAGGATTGCATGGATTTCATGAGTTTTGGTCAAAAATGAAATGTATGCTATAGTGAATCATATCGAGCTTTACCCCTTTATGATTTTCGTATGGATAGCATGATGAATGGATTGATGAATGGTTTGGGGGGTTTTGAAGTAGGCTCAAGGGTCTACACCCCATGTTTTATTCATCTTTTATGATGTGTGTTTGAGGGGTCCGTTGGAGGTCCCCATTTTTGATGAAATGTTTGGGTTGAACAGGGGAGGTGTTCTGGGGATGGGGATTTCAACATATTGAATACCGATTTCTTGTTAGATTACACCCGGATACCTGGTTTCGGTAGACCAAAAGCACTCAGTTGATCAAAACAGGGAGTTCCATTATATCGAAAAGGTTTGGTATACCGAACTAGGGAATTATGTTATACCGAACTAGATTTTGGTCTACCGATTTTGTTCCCTGGTCCATATGGATAAATGTGTACAATAAATGGAAATAAAGTGTTTTAAATGGATAATGAGTATGTGTTAATAGTGTTTTCCCTATGTAAATGTCATGGAGGAATATGGAATCCAAATAAATGAATTTGGATATGGTTTGAAATTTGAAGCCCAAAAATGATTAAAAGTGATTAAATGTTTGGTTTAGTGTGGTTTTTGGGCATGAGACCCAATTTGTGATTTTAAATACATGGTTTTGGAATGATTTAGAGTTGGGACCCTAGTAGTGGGTCATGTGTTGCATGGAAAAGATTTCCTACAATGAAAGGAAAAGATGAAAGTGGTTTTGAAAGGAAAACCTAAGAGTTTTGAAAATAAAATAATAATAATGTGTTGTGGAATCACAAGGGTTGGTGTCGACAATATGGTAGGAAAATGATACTCCAAGAAACTAATTGTCAAACACGACTGTGGTTGTCAGAATGGGACCATGACCGTCGGCAATTATTGTTGTAATTAGTGTAATTTGCTTATAATACTATGGTTTAGGTAACGTGCTTGGGTTCGGGGCATTACAATAATATTCCTAATCTTATTAGGGTGGAAGAATCCTTGGCCATAGCTTACATCCCCAAGGAGGTATGGAATACTCTCTTATCCATGCCTACCAAAGCTGCAGCGGGTCCTAATGGATTTTCCATGGAGTTTTTGAAGGCTGCTTGGCATTTTATGTAACGCCCCAGTCCCGGGCACGCTACCAAACCACAGTATCACAAGCATAATTACACAAAATTTCAGAATAATAATAATAACTGTAACTAAGGCTCACCTCTAGGATCACGATGTGCGGCTAGAAGTTCCAACTCCTACACCGGAACCCGGCTGCACGCGGCCTACACCTGAAACCAGAAAGCACGCGTGAGTGACATCTAAGTCACCCAGTACGCGCCGCAAAACACACATCAACAAAAGCTCGGTGAAACCAAAAGAAAACTCGTTTCTTAACATGTAAAAACTTGGTTTTCCTCTCTTTTAGAAAATCATCTTTTCTTTACAAAATCATCACTTGGGATCTCAATCCCAAGCCAAGCTTTTCAAAAGCCACAGCCCTTTCCTTTTCTCAAAACATGTGGAAATTCTTTCAAAAACCACTTTTTCTTTCAAAAGATTCCTTTCAAAATCCTTTTGGAATTCATTTTCTTTTCCAGAACAATTCCATTTCAAAACTTGGGATTTCTTCCCAAAACACCCTTTCAAAACACACATTCTAACCAGATCTAGCCTAAAACACAATGCCCCACTGGGCTCAAAACCAAATCACAAACACTGGCTGGCAACTGGTTAAAACATCATCATTTCTTTTCAGGATTCTAGGACCATTCCACAAGTCTAATCCTGACCACATACATTACTCTTTCATTATTCATTTCCACTTTTATTACTGTTGTTACCTTGATCAGGGGTAACCTGACACACAAGCAGTAAGTGAGGACACCCTTCCCCAACCTCCCTGCACTGCCGCGATGAGATTCTCTGTGCGGGATGTCATCGCCCTGGCCAACAAGCCTCACATTTTCCTGTTCCTCACAGGAGCACGGAGATACGTCTCTGAAGACGCCCCAGTCGGTGACCCGAACAACTAGGTCCAATGACCCATGCTCAGCCTACACCGTTATGAGGTCGGTGACCCGAACAACTAGGTACAACTACCCAGGCTCAGCCTACACCGGCGGTGACCCGAACATCTAGGCTCAAAAGCCCAGGCTCAGCCTACACCGTCTCTAGCTCGTAAACCATAGTCTCTTTTCATAACACATTATTAGTGTTCCAAAACTCTTTCCACTTTTCAAAACCATTTTCCATTTCATTCATTCCGTTGCAGGACTCTGTTCCTTGTAACACCCGACCCTCCACTGGGGCCCCAACTCACATTAAAGCCACAATAAAACCATCAATTGGGTCTCAAGCCCAAAAACCACACAAAACCATCTTTTAAATCATTCGTAGGGTCAAAACCCAAAACCACACCCAAATCCATTTGTTTGGGGTGCCACATGCCTCCATGTCATTACACGGGGCATACACCAATCACATAAATCCATCATACCAAAACAACCACTTAACATCATTAAAAAAACCTCATTTAAACCTTTAAAGGACTGGGCAAAATCGGCATACTGTTTCCCCATTTCGGTATGCCGAAATCCCCTGATTCGACATACCGAAATTCTTCGGTATACCGAATCCCTGTCAGATTTCTCAGACACAGGGGAAACGGTCGACCGATTTCCTCCGGTCGTTTGAGGCCAAAAACGCGGGGTACCGCCTGGGAGCAAAATGGTATGCCGAATCCAATTCGGCATACCGTTTTCTGCTATTGCAGAATACTCCCCAGCCACCGTCCTCCTTTTCACCCCCAAGTGGGAGTAAGAATCGGACCCCCAAACAAACACCATAAATTCTCAATAAAACATGGGGTGTAGACCCTCGAGTCTACTTCAAAACCCCTCAATCAAAACATGAATCCATTAAGCATGCTGTTCTAACAAAAATCACAAAGGCATCAAGCCCAAACACAGTTACTGTAGCATGTTTCAAGAACACCCACGAAAATCATACCAAATGCCCATGAATCAACATGATATCAACATGCTCACAACATTCATCTCATTCCCAACATTTCCCCCATTTTTGCATGATTTAAACATCATTTATTACGATTTTCATGCATTTAATCTACTGTTAACCAAATGTTAAACGGAAGGAGGAGAAGGGGTCGCGTACCTCACTCAAGCTACCGGCGACCCTTACCACACTCCGACAAGCCTCCACAAGCTCTGACGAGGCTCTCCTACTGGTTGATCACACGGATAGCCACCACCCCATCCACGGCTGCGCGCGTCGCTCTTCCTTTCCCCCTTTCTTCTCGCGTCACAGCTCATCTCTAGCCACCCGCCTCCGCCCTTCATATCCCTACCTCCTCCCACATCCCTCCAGCCACCCATCGCATCGGAGATGACGATGAGGCACGAGTCGTAGGGTGGTGGTGGCACGGGCTGGTGGAGGGTGATGGGTAAGAAGACGGATGTGTGGTGAGCTCGTGAGTGAGAGAAGGAGAGAAGAAAGAAAGAAAAGAGAAAAGAATAGGCACGCAAATCGAGGCCACTGTGCATCCTCAAACCGGACTCCACATGGGTCCCAAATCACAGGCAGATGCACAGAAAGCCAACCACAACCACACACAGCCCAGAAACAACAGATTATCCATTAATAAACCATTAAATACAATAATACAAATAATTACATGGTTTATTACAAAAATGGATAATCAGGCCCTGATGTTACATTTTATTAAAGAGGATATGTTATTGTTGATTAAATATTTTTTTTGTGGGTGGCAAATGCATAGTAGTATTCAGGCTTCTCTCATATGATTAATTCCCAAGGTTAAACATCCCTCTTCTTTTGCACAATTTTGGACTATTAGTGTGGGAAACATCATCTCTAAGGTTATTTCCAAAATTATGAATAATAGACTTGTCCCTTTACTTCCAAAGTTGATTAGTGAAGAGCAACCAGGCTTTGTCAAAGGAAGAGACATATATGATCATATTCAGATTGCCTAGGAGGTAATTGCTAATATTGATATGAAATGTAGAGGTGGCAATAATGTCTTCAAGCTTGATATGTTATGCTTATGATAGACTCGAATGGTCATTTCTTTTAGCTGTTCTTAGGAAATTTGGCTTCTTTGCTCTTTATGTTGAAATCATCAAATGGACATTGAATAATAATTGGTTTTCTATTATTATAAATGGTCAACAGAGCGGTTTCTTTAAGTCCTAGAGAGGGTTGAAGCAGGGGATCCTCTTACTCCATCCTTATTTATCATTGCACAAGAGGTTTTCAGTAAGGGGTTGAAAGATCTTTTCCAAAAAAATAGATGCCAATGGTTTTCTACTGTCGGTAAAGGTCTAGCTCCTTCTCATTTATTTTTTGCAGATGATGCGCTTATTTTTTGTTGAGCCACCTTTTCCTATATTTCTAATATGACGGATTTTATCAAGAAATATGAGAGTGCTTCTGGTTAGAATATGGGTAGGAACAAGTGTCTATATTTTTGGCGTAAGGCTCTCATGGCTAATGATGAAGTTGAGCACCTCACTGGCTTCTCTATGGGGATATGGCCTCTTACTTATTTAGGTGCTCCAATTGTTCTTAGGAGACTGGCTGCATCCTCTTTTCGTGGTGTGTTGGACAAAATTAAAGGGCGGTTGGAGGTTTGGTCTTCAAGATTTCTATCTATGAGTGGCCATTTGGTTTTAATAAAACATTTTTTATCTTCCATTCCTACGCATATTCTAGCCTCTATTAATGTTCCTCTGGGAGTTATTGGGCAGATGGAGAGAATGCTCTGTGATTTCTTGTGGGGGTGGCGTGATGGAAGGAAAAGACTTCATTGGCTTAGTTGGAGTTCTTGCACCTCAAATGTTTGTGATATGGGTCTTAGCATACATGTTTTTTGTGATATCTAGAAGTTATTCATCTTGAAATGTTGTTGGAAGCTTCTTCTTAATGAATCCCTATGGAGCAAATGTTGTCATGAGAAGTATAAGGTGAGGTTTGAAGGATGGTTCAGAAATTGTTCATTTGCTACTCAGTGATGGAAGACACTTATGAAATATATCCCGTGGGTTATTGAAAATTCCAAGTGGCTTATTGAGAAAGGGGACAATTCTTTTTGGATGAATAAATGGTACTCAGAGGGTATTCTCTTGGATAAAATTGGGAAGGCAAATGTTATTCATGTTTCTATTTCTATCAAGGAAGTTTTATCTCATAAGTATAGCTCTTTCTTGGACGTATTCAAGGAGGTAGGACTTTTAAATGCTCTCAAAGACTTGAATATGGATTCTAGTGGCATGGATAAACTTGTTTGGTTGAATCTGAGAGTGGTAATTTTTCTATACAAAATACTACTTATAGCTTACGTTTGAATTACAAGAAGTGTGGATATGCTAAATTCATTTGGTCTCCCTTGATATTTGCTAAGGTCTCTATTTTTATTTGGAGGTTGGGGTGGAATGCATAACCTATAGATGCTAATATTCAAAGGAAATCTATTCATCTGGCATCTATGTGCAATTGTTGTCTCTCTTCTCAAATTGAGACTGTGGAGCAGTCTTCTTTGAGAGTGACATTGCTATATTTTTGTGGTGGTTCTTCTCAAATTTATTACAGGTACCCTCATTTTCCGACCTCCTTTCGTCTATTAAGGGGTGGTTTGATGGTGTAAATTTTTCATCATATAAGAAGACTCTTTAAGGTGTAATCCCTTGCTTGGTTTGTTGGTATATAGATTTATTACACCAATGACCTTGGAGCATTGGTATATGGTATTTAGATGGATCCCTCCTTTACTAGTCTCAAAGGAAACATTGATGGCTCGAGATCCCCTTCGTATGCTAGAGGAGGGGGTATTGTGCGTAATAGTATGGGCCACATTGTGTTTGTTTGTTCCCTCTTCTATGGAAATATTACCAACAATGAGGCAGAGATGAAGGCAGTATGGGATCTTATACATAAATCTTGGGATGTATGTCTTGCTCTTACCAAGGTTGAATCTGACTCTAAAGCAGTTATCCTTATGATTACGCAGAAAGTGCCTGCTTAGTGGAAATGAAGAAAATGGTTGAGGTTGATTCAGAAGCATCCAATGTATTCTACAATTTCTTTCAACCATTGCTATAGAGAGACAAATTTTGCTGCTGATTATCTAGCAAAGTTGGGAGGCCAATAAATGAGGGATTGTTTATTCTACTCTTTCTCATATTTACCTAGGGAATTGCGTGGTTAAGCAAGCTAGACAGATGGGAAATCCCTTCTATTCGGGAGAAGCTTTAGATTGAGAGATAATGTTTTATTTCTATGTTGCTATTATGGATTTTAGAGTACTCGAATACCATCTGCCTCCTTTCTCTTTTTCCCCGTATGGGCCCTGGTTTTGGGATTTGAGATGGATGGTGTTTAGGCTATGTGATCATTGCACATGAGCCGTCCTAGAGCTTGTTGTAATATTCATCTTTTAATTGCAATAGGGAATTATTTTGGAATAATTAAGGAGCATGTTCCTTTGAGTACTCCTTGATTTAGGTTTCTCCTAAATCATTTTGTGGCCTTTGTGCTTGTAATCCTTTCATCATCAATAAAGGTTACGCTCTTTTATGTTCAAAAAAAAAAAAAACTTTTCATGTAACGCTCCAAATTCAGGCACGTTACATAAATCATAGTATCATAAGTAAAATTACACTAATTATAGTAAAATTAAATAACTGTAACTAAGGCTCACCTCCAAGAAATAATGTGTGACTCCAGCACCAGAACACGACTACACTCAATCTGCACCTGAAAACCAAACAAGCACGTGTGAACGACATCTAAGTCACCCAGTACGCGCCCCAAACATACAAACAACGAAATCCAGCGAAATGCCAAAAACTCAACTTTTAATTTATAAAACTTAGTTTTCTTTGAAGATCTAGTTTAAAACATCCTTGTCCTTTCTTTTGAAATCATTTGGGAATCTGTTCCTAGGGTTATACCCTTTCCAAAACTCACCTTTCCTATTTCTTTCAAAATTTCTGGAAATCATTTCCAAAACCATGTTCCTTTTCAAAACTCATCTTTCTTCTTTATTACTTGGGATTTCTTCCCAAGACCAAAACCACTTTTAAACTTATATTTTGAGAAACCACATTTCCAACCAGATCCAACCTAAAATCCAATGCTGTTCAGGCTCAAAACCAAAATAAAAAATATTGTCTGGTAACTAGCTAAAACAAAGTCATTATTTTATTCTAGGTTTTTAGGACCATTCATAAGTCTAATCCAAGCCAAACCACAATTCTTTTATTTCTCAAAATCACATTTTTTTCTTATTCATTTCAACTTTTCTTTATTGATGTTACCTTGATTAAGGGTAACCAGGCACACAAGTAGTAGGCAAGGACATCATTTCCCCTACCTCCCTACACTGCTGCGGTGAAATTCCCCCTGCAGGACGCCACCTCCATGGCCAACTGGCCTCAATCTCTTTCATCTATGCACAGGGATGTGTCTTTGTCTGATGTCCCATCGGTGATCAGAACAACTAGGTTCAATGACTCAGGCTTAGCCTACACCATCGGTGACCTGAACAACTAGGTTCAATAACCTAGGCTCAGCGTACACCGTCACGAACTTGGTTACCCGAAAAACTAGGTTCAACGACCCAAGCTCAGCCTACACTGTCTCAAGCACGGCAACCACAGTCGTGTCTGGCAATTGGTTTTAATGGAGTCTCATACTCCCACCAAGTTGTCGACACCAACCCCCGTGGTTCCTTAACACATTACTAGTGTTTCATTTCCAAAACTCTTTAAGCTTTCCTTTTCAAAACCATTTCCATTTCCATTCCTTTTCATTGCAGAAATCTGTTTCCATGCAATACTTGACCCTCTTGTGGGGTCCCAACTTAATCCATGAAAAACCATGCTTTAAAAGTCATAAATTGGGTCTCATGCCCAAAATTACTCAAAAGCCACACATTTATTCTCTTTTATTCAGTTTTAGGACCTTAAACCCAAAACCATTCCCAAACACACTTATTTGGGTTCCATATTCCTCTATATCATTTACATGGGGAAAAATATCATGAACACATACTTTAAATACCTTTTAAACCCTTTATCCTTCATTTTATATTCACAAATATATATATATATATATGTATATATATGTATATATATATATGTATATATATGTATATATATATATATATATATATATATATCAGGGCAAAATTATATATATATATATATCAGGGTCAGGGCAAAATTGGTAGACTGAATTTCAGGTTCAGTATATCGAAAATCCTTGATTCCGTATACCGAACATTTTCGGTATATCAAAAATCCTTGATTCGGTCGGCTAGTTGGTTTCGGCCTACCAAAAGCAGGTATCCTGGCTTAATCAGTCAGGATTTCGGTATCCCGAATTCAATTTAGCATACCGAATTTCTCACAACTAGGGCATTCCCCTATTTCGGTCGACAAAATCACCGGAAGTAGGAGCCTCGATTGGTCCACCCAAATACACATCACAAATTACCAATAAATCATAGGGTGTAGACCCTTGAGTCTACTTCAAAACACCTTAAACCATTCATGATTTCATTAACTACACAGTCCACATTAAAATCACAAAGGGATGAAACTCAAAACGACTACTATAGCCTTCATCCCAAAATCTTGTATATTCCTACCAATTTCCAGCCTAACTGCATGATATCTATGTTTTCATGCTATTCAGCTCATTCTCATCAATTCCCCTATTTTTCTACGATTTTACATGTATTTTTCACCATTTCCTTGCATTTACTCCATTAAGCTGAAAGAAGAGAATGGGAGAAAAGTGGAGTCGCGTACCTCTTCCGGCGAGCCTCCCCAACTCCAACGAGTCTCCTCGCACTTCGGCGCTGCCCCGGCGAAGCTCCCTTGTCGGCGAACCACACAAACAACCCCCACCTCTTTCATGCGCATCGTTCTTCCTCTCCTTCTTCCTTCTCGCGTCTCAGCCCTCCCTATTCCACTTGCCTCTGCTCCTCTTTATCTCCTCCTCCTCCCGTGTCACACCAACCACACATCACGTCAGAGAAGACTGGAATGCACGGGCCAGCATCGTTGGTGGCACGAGCTAGTGGAGGAAGAAGAGGAAGATGACAGGGTGAGCTGAGCATGTGAGTGAGAGAAAGAGAAAAAGAAAGAAACATAAGAGGAAGGAATGGGCATGCAAACCGAGGTGACTGTGCATCCTCAAATTAGACTCCATATTGGTCCCAAATCACAAGCAGGTACACAGAAAGCCAACCACAAGCTCACACATCCAAGAAACAATAGATTCTCCATTAATAAACCATTTATACCATATTACACTTAATTACATGGTTTACAATTAAAAATAGATAATCAGACTCAGATGTCACATCCTATCCCCTTTAAGGAATTTCGTCCTCAAAATTCAGCTCTAGTAAAACAAATAAGGGTACTATCTCTCGATGTCCACCTCGTGCTCCCAGGTAGCCTCCCTTGTACTATGGTATTGCCACTGAACTAACACCAATGGAGTCACTTTGTTCCTGAGGACTTGCTCTTTTCTGTCTAATATCTGAATTGCATTTTCATCCATAGACAGGTCCTCCCATAGCTCCTCTGGCTGCATCGGTATTACTTGAGATGCATTGGCCAAACACTTCCTCAACATCGATACATGGAAGGTGTTGTGCACACCCGCTAACTTTGGAGGCAGATCTAGTTTGTATGCCACCTCACCAACCCTCTTGGTAATCTAGTACGATTCAATATACCTTGGGCTCAATTTGACTCTCTTCTCGAACCACATCACACCCGTGGTTGGTGACACCTTCTAGAAAACCAGTCTCTTACCTCAAATTCCAGAGGTCTCCTCCTCCTATCAGCATAACTCTTCTGCCGGCTCTAGGCAGACAACAGCCTCTTCTTGATCAGATCCACCAAGCCCTCGTACTGCTGTATGATCTTGGGCCCAACTAATTGTCTCTCATCCACCTCACTCCAGCAAGTGCGTGTCCTATAGTGTCTACCATACAATGCTTCATATGGTGCCATACCAATACTGGCGTGGTAACTGATATTATCTACAAACTCAATAAGAGGTAAGTGATCGTCCCAGCTACCACCAAAGTCCAAGGCATAGGCCAGCAACATGTCTGCTAGTGTCTATGGTCCTCTTTGTCTGGCCATCCATCTGGGGTTGGAAAGTAGTACTAAAATTTAGCATCATGCCAAAAGCCTCCTACAGGGCTCCCTAGAATCTCGATGTAAACCTCATGTCTCTGTCAGACACAATAGACATTGGGACACCATGTAATCTCACAATCTCAGCCACATATAACTCTGCCAGTTTTGCCAAAGGAAGATTCAACCTCATTGGTAAGAAATGTGCCGATTTTGTAAGGCGATCTACTATCACCCAAACTGTATCATTCTTTCTTCGGGTTCGTGGCAAACCCGTCAGAAAATCCATCGACACATTTTCCCATTTTCACACTGGAACGTCTAAAGGCTGTAAATTCTCTCCGGGCTTCTAGTGCTCTATTTTCACAATCTGGCAGGTTGCACACTTCGCCACATACTCATAAATCTCTCTCTTCATCCCAGGCCACTAGAAATTCCTCTTTAAGTCTTTATATATCTTGGTGCTTCCTAGATGGATAGTGTATCTGGAGTGGTGAGCTTCATCCAATAGACTGTTCTTGATTTCTTTTATTTGAGGCACATATAATCTCAGATCGTACCTCAACCCATTGTTTACCCTAACTAGAAAATGAGGGGCATTACCAGCTTCTAGCTTCCTCCAGATATCTGACACAAAAGAATCATATTGTTGAGCTGTGACAATCACCTCAATTATCTTTGGGTGAATAGACAAATTGGCCAATATCACTCTAGCAGTTCCCTGAGACTATCTCCGAGGCCTGCACTCCACTAGTCATTCTAAAAATTTCCATTCACGAATCATCTAACTATCCATGGCATGAGTGTGCCTACTTAGAGCATTTGCAACCACATTTGCTTTCCCTAGGTGGTACGACAAACTAAAATTGTAGTCCTTAATGTACTCCACCCAGCGCCTTTGTCTTAGGTTCAAATCTTTCTGAGTAATGATGTACTTCAGATTCTTATAGTCTGTGTAAACCTCAAACTGTTCGCCATATAAATAATGCATCCAGATCTTCAAGGCAAACACAATAGCTGCCAATTCTAAATCATGGGTGGGATAATTCTTCTCATGGTCTTCCAACTAGCACGAGGCGTATGCCACCACCCTACCATGCTGCATCAGTACACATCCCAAACTAGTTCCATAGGCATCACTATAGACTGTAAAACCGCCACTCCTAGAGGGCAAAGTCAAAACTAGGGCTGGTACCAAACGAACCTTCAACTCATTGAAGCTCTCCTCGCACTGCCAATCCCAGGCAAAGTGCACTTCCTTTCTAGTTAGTCTGGTTAACGGTGCAGCAATCTTTGAGAAATCTTGGATGAATCTCCTATAATATTCTATCAGGCTGAGAAAACTTCTAATCTCAGTTACTATCTTCTGTCTGGCCCAACTGCTCATAGCTTCAACTTTGGCTGGATCTACCTTGATGCCTTCACCTGAAATAATGTGACAAAGGAAAGACACCTCTGCTAGTCAAAACTCGCGCTTGGAGAACTTGGCATAAAGCTAATACTGCCTCAACGTCTTTAGTATGATCCTTAAATGCCTCTAGTGTGTCTAAACATCTGTAGAATACACCAGAACAAAGATGACCACAAATTGATCCAAATAGGGCCTAAACACCCTATTCATCAGGTCCATAAAAGCAACTAGAGCATTCGTCAACCCGAATGGCATAACCAAAATCTCATAATGTCCATAACAGGTGTGAAAGGCTATCTTCTGCACATCTGGCTCACTGATCCTCAACTGATGGTATCCATACCTCAAGTCTATCTTGGAAAACACTGATGCTTTCTGCAACTGGTCTAACAAATCGTCGATTCTAGGTAGTGGATACTTATTATTTACAGTAATCTGGTTCAACATCCGGTAGTCTATATAAAGTCGAAGTGAACCATCCTTCTTCTTAACAAATAGAATTGGTGCTCCCCAAGGTGAAACACTAGGATGAATGAATCCCTTATCCATCAGTTCCTATAGTTGATTCTGCAACTCCTTTAACTCAGCAGGTGCCATCCTGTACGAAGCCTTGGAAATAGGACCAGATCCCAGCACTAAATCAATGACAAACTTCACTTCCCTATGCAGTGGCATTCTAGGCAATTCCTTTGGAAAAACATTGAGATATTCCCTCACCATCGGTATGTCGTGAATCTTGACCACATGCGAAATAGAAATTGCCACACAGGCCAAACAACCCACACTACCTCTTGCCAGGTGATGATAGGCCTTGAGAGCAAAAATCACTTTTCTAGGTTCACTCGGTCTGGTGCCTTGTACCATACATCAGCCTTGCCCTGGACACTCTATTAGAACTCTTCTCTTGGCACAATCTATCATGCTTGAATGTTGTGCCAGCCAATCCATTCCCAGGATAACATCATAATCCTACATGACCATCAAGATCAAACTGGCCTAAAAATTCCTGTCCCCCAACTGAATATCAACTAGTCTCAAATATCTCCATATTAGACTATGTTCTCCCAATGGAGTAACTACATCTAGGTGGAATGCCAACCTGGCTGGCCTAGTCCTGATCTCAAAATCAAATGACTCGAAGACAAAAGAAATCGAACAAGACTCGGGACATCCGATCTACCACAAGAAAAGATCCTATAGTCAACACACCATAACCATAATCATAATAAGAAATAGTGTTAATTACACATAGGATCTATTATTACAGGACAGGACGTAACTAATATAGCCACACTAGTTCTCACCTTCTACCACATCTCCAGATGGACCAGCATCTAGGGCAGTAATGGAGAATACTCTTCCCTTATTAGGCTGACATGGCGCATCTCCTACTGGCTTCGGCTGACTGGGATAGTCCTTCTGGTAATGCCCGGACTTCCCGCAGTTGTAGCATACTACACTATCTAAATTCCTCTGCCTGTGCCAACACTGCATTGCTACATGTCCCTTTTTGCCATAGACATGGCACGGTCCCACCTGTGGGCCGCTACTGGACCCTACGTGGTTGAAATCCATACTCTCTTCTCTACCAGATGTAGGTCATTGCTTCCACTTCTTCCTAGAACTTGGCGTACCAGTCACTGATGGTCGAGAGACAGAATTTCTTCCTTTTTCCTTCTTAGGATACTTCTCCTAGAACAGCCTACGATCATCCTCATAGCGGCTTGCAAGCTCAATAGCATCCGCTAAGGTCTGGCATCTGAAGCTAATAACTCTGGATCTCAGCACGGGGTTCAACCCTTCTACAAACCTCTTGGCTCTATTCTTTTAAAAAGATTATAGCCTGAGAGAACTACTCCAGTCGATGGAAGGATGACTCATATTCTACCATAGTCTAGCTTCCCTGCTTAAGGTTCCTTAACTCTCTGTCCAGCTTATCCCCCTCATGCTCAGGGAAAAACATCTCATAGAATGCCTCTCGGAATTCTTCCCAAGCGATCATCAGTAGGTCCGCATTCAGAAATTTGGTGCGACGCACTGTCCTCCACCATTGAGCTGAAATGTCGCGATCTGGACCCACTTCTCCGTTGGACACTCGATCCCCTTTAGGATCTTCTCCACCTTTAGGAATCAAGCCTCACACTCCTCTAGTGTGCTGTGCCCATCAAAAGTTGGTGCGCCCAGTTGTCAGAACTGCTTGATATGGGTCTCCCTTCGCCTCATCCTGACTACTACTGCCAAAGGACTGGGCGGAACCCCACATCATCTCGTTTCATACCCCTCCATGCACTACCTTCTCCCATCTCGGAGTCAGGTACAGGGACCTTGCCACGGCTACAGCCTTGGCAAGACATCTTCCTGCCAACACAACAAAACACAACAACCAAAAATACAGGTGCACGACTCCCCATTGTGCAGTCCTAGGGAGCCACTAGACTGGACATCACCAAGTCGGTGCACTAGGTGTAACCTTAGCTTTGATACCAGATACCACTCTATAACGCCCTGAACCTGGGCACTTTATCAAAATTATAGTATCATAAGTAGAATTACACTAAGTATAGTAAAATTAAATAATTGTAACTAAGGCTCACCTCTAGGAAACAATGTGCGACTAGAAGCTCTGACTTTGGCACTGGAACTCGACTGTACTCAATCTGCAGTTGAAAACCAAACAATCACATGTGAGTGACAATTTAGTCATCCAGTATGTGCCCCAAACATATAAACAACGAAATCCAATGAAATGCCAATAACTCAACTTTTAATTTATAAAACTTAGTTTTCTTTGAAGATCCAGTTTAAAATATCCTTGTCCTTTCTTTTGAAATCATTTGGGAATCTGTTCCCAGGGTTATACTCTTTCCAAAACTCACCTTTCCTTTTTCTTTTAAAATTTCTGTAAATCATTTCCAAAACCATGTTCCTTTTCAAAACTCATCTTTCTTCTTTATTACTTGGGATTTCTTCCCGAGACCAAAACCACTTTTAAACTTATATCATGAGAAACCACGTTTCCAACCAGATCCAGCCTAAAACCCAATGCTGCTTAGGCTCAAAACCAAAATCAAAAATACTTGGTGGTAACTGGCTAAAACAAAGTCATTATTTTATTCCAGAATTTTAGGACCATTCATAAGTTCAATCCTAGCCAAACCACATTTCTTTTATTTCTCAAAATCACATTCTTTTCTTATTCATTTCAACTTTTCTTTACTGATGTTACCTTGATTAGGGGTAACCAGGCACACAAGCAGTAGGTGAGGACATCATTTCCCTTACCTCCCTACACTACCGCGGTAAAATTCCCTATACGGGATGCCGCCGTCCTGACCAACTGGCCTCAATCTCTTTCATATATGCACAGGGATACGTCTTTGTCTGACGTCTCATCGGTGACCTGAACAACTAGGTTCAATGACCCAGGCTCAGCCTACACCATTGGTGACCCGAACAACTAGGTTTAAGAACCTAGGCTTAGCCTACACCGTCACGAACTCGGTTACCCGAACAACTAGGTTTAACGACCCAGGCTCAGCCTAAACTGTCTCAAGCTCGAATACCATAATCATGTCTGGTAACTGGTTTTAATGGAGCCTCATACTCCCACCAAGTTGTCGACACCAACCCCCATGGTTCCTTAACACATTACTAGTGTTCCATTTTCAAAACTCTTTAAGCTTTCCTTTTCAAAACCATTTCCATTTCCATTCTTTTTCATTGCAGGAATCTATTTCCATGCAATACTTGATCCTCTTGTGGGGTCCCAACTCTATCCATGAAAAACCATGCTTTAAAAGTCATAAATTGGGTCTCATGCCCAAAATTACTCAAAAGCCACACATTGATTCTCTTTTATTCAGTTTTAGGGCCTTAAACCCAAAACCACTCTCAAACACACTTATTTAGGTTCCAAATTCCTCCATGTAATTTACATGGGGAAAAGCATCAATAACACATACTTTACATACCTTTTAAACCCTTTATTCTTCATATATATATATATATATATACATGGTCTGGGCAAAATCGGTAGACCGAATTTCAGGTTTGGTATACCAAAAATCCTTGATTCGGTATACTGAAAATCCTTGATTTAGTCGACCGGTTCTGTTAGGATTTCGATATCCCAAATTCAATTTAGCATACTAAACTTCCCACAACCAGGGCATTCCCCTGTTTCGATCAATGAAATCATCAAAAGTGGGAGCCTCGATCGGACCTCCCAAACACACATCACAAATTACCAGTAAATCATGGGGTGTAGACCCTTTATTCTACTTCAAAACCCCTTAAACCATTCATGATTTCATTAACTACACAATCCACACGAAAATCACAAAGGGATGAGATTTAAAATGGCTACTGTAGCCTTCATCCCAAAATCTTGTATATTCCTACTAATTTCCATCCTAGCCGCATGATATCTATGTTTTCATGCTATTCAGCTCATTCTCATCAATTCTCCTATTTCTCAATGATTCTACATGCATTTTTCACCATTTCCTTGCATTTAATCAATTAAGTTGAAAGAAGAGAATGGGAGAGATGAGGAGTCGTGTACCTCTTCCGGCGAGCCTCCCCAACTCCGGCGAGTCTCCCTACACTCCGGCATAGCCCCAGCAAAGCTACCCTGTCTGTGAACCACACGGACAACCCCCACCTCCTCCGCGTGCATCATTCTTTCTCTCCCTATTCCTTCTTGCGTCTCAGCCCTCCCTCTTCCACTCGTCCCTGGCCCTTTTTATCTCCTCCTCCTCCCACGTCACGCTGGCTACCCATCACGTCAGAGAAGACAGGAAGGCATGGGCCAGCATCTTTGGTGGCACAGGCTAGTGGAGGAAGAAGAGGAAGAAGACGGGGTGAAGTGAGCTCATGAGTGAGAGAAGGAGAAAAAGAAAGAATGAAAAGAGGAAGGAACGAGCACACAAAACGAGGCGACTGTGCGTCCTTAAATTGGAGTCCACATTGGTCCCAAATCACAAGTAGGTGCACAGAAAGCCAACCACAAGCTCACACATCCAAGAAACAACAGATTATCCATTAATAAACCATTTATACAATATTACAATTAATTACATGGTTTACAATTAAAAATGGATAATCAGGCTCAAATGCCACATTTCAAAACCTTTGTATATACTTGAAATGGCTACACCTGCCAAATTAAGTCTACAGCAACATTGAGACCATGCCAGTGGACAAGACCTCGCACATTCGAGGTGAACAGGGGACCGATAAGGCCACGGCAACATGGTGAATCTAAGGAAGGATATTGATTAGCTCATAATACTTTATTCCTATATTTATCTGTTCTGTATATAAATAATGCTACTTGAGGTGTTTTATGTAAATTTTGTAGGAACTTGAGAACTTAAAAAGAATTAAGGAAAAATAAGCGAGAAAAGAATAATTGTGCTAGAAAAGAAAGATTTTTGTATGGAAAATTCTAGAGCTATGTCAAGAGGTCAAACACACATTTTCCACATGCCTAAATACTTGAAAAATATCAGCCAACAAACGAAAAAACTCAAAGGAGATCCTAGATGACGTGGCTGCCTCCCAGGCGTCCTGTTGCAAATCTGGCGCCTTCCAAGCATTATCATAGGATATTTTTGACTCAATCTTTTGTGGATATGACTCTCGATTGTATATATCTTGTATTCAAAATTAAAAATTAAATTTTGTATTCAGATTTATGTCCGACATAAGCAACCCTCTGTAAATCTATTGAAGAACTACTTGTGTAGATCTAAGGGGGGCTTCCACATTCTAGGCTTAGATTGTTTCTCTATTGTTGTGGAAGACTCTCCCGCATTGTTCTAGTTGTAATCTCAGGTTTTATTAATATAAGTTTATTTTCTTTTCAATTATGTTTTACATTTCTCTCCCTTCATTTTTTATTTTGATGTTGTTTGTTATAAAGCTTAGCTAGGTTTTTAGTTCTAGGGTTGAGATGAAGTTTATGTAAACTAAGATACTATAAGTAAGTTTTGTTCTTTCTCTTGTACTCTATTGCTATGATTGTGTAGACTGGATGTATAGTACATAGATTACTTATCATTAAATAAACTTTGATAGACTAATATTGAAATTCCCTTTTTAGTCTATGCTTAGAGAAGAATGATTTAGGGGTCATGTATATAATCTCAGATCTATCATACATCATTTAATTTATTTGACTCTATGTATTTTTATTCCTTACTTGATATTCTATGATGCATAGCATGTAGTATATGTTTGTTAGGGTAAAAATCATTTAATCAAATATTGAGATCTAAAACAAGAGATAGAGTAAATTTACTTATGTATTCTTAAAATCACATAAATGGATTCAAAACCCTAGATTTTGAGTAATTTGATTGCATCTTGCGATTCAAGTTTTTAGTTTTTAAACATCATCTCTCTCAAAACTCTTTTCAATAATTGATAATAAATCTTTATTTTTAAAAATAATTTTCTTTGTAGGATTGATCCGTACTTGTCGACGTACTACATTGGATGTCATGCACTTGCAGTTAAGTAAAACGTTTACATCAATTTTTGGCATTGTTGCTAGGGATTAGTATTTTAACATTGATTTATTGTCAATAATTTCTTTCTTTTTCTTTTTTAAAATAATAAAAAATAAGGACATTTACTTCATTTTCTTTGTTTTCAGAGATATTGTTCAAGATACAAAAGAGAATGATGAGAAAAAAGAAATCAAAATCAGAGGAAGCAATAGCACCTCCTAGGCGTCAATTTGCATTTCTGGTGCCTCATGGGCGCCTAGGTCAATTAGTTTCTAGATTTTTTATTTCAGTTATTTTTGGATTTTTCTAAAATCCTATTTAGCGTTGATATCCTACTACGATTTCTAGATTTTTTTCGATCACTAATTTAAAATCAACCCTCAACTTGAGCCAGATAAAAGATTTCATAATAAGATAGAAACCTACTTTTTAAGGCATACATCATATAGTGTGCATTTAGTGTAATTTCTACTTCGTGTTATTTTATTTTTGGAGATTACTAGAGGGAATGGTACGTGTTCTCCTACTTAATTCATAGCATTTTAGAGCATATAGTTAGTAGGAAAAACAACTTATCTAAGCATAATTGTTTATTGCATATCCTTTCAAAGTACCTAAGGGAAACACCTATAGCACAAGATAATGTGGGGATTTCATCATCCTTCCTTAACCCACAAAGAACAAAAGAAAGCATTAAGCATTGACCTAAGTCTCAATAAAAATCAAGTAGACATTGACTCCTAGGAGTCAAGCTCAATAGGACAAGGGAGCCTAAGGATGACTCAATATTTAAAATTCTTTTCCTACTTGGTGTCCAAAAAAGTGGTTCAAATGGATAAGCCTTCAAAAGCAAGTGGTTATATTTTAGATCTATTGTTCAAGCACTAGGAGCCTTCTACTTTCCTCCACTGATTTGGCCAATTAGGTTGAAAAATTTTGATTTGAGAATCTTAAGGATTAACTTAACAATTAGGAGCTGTTTAGATTTTAGGTCAACCCTTGAATTAGGGTTTGTATGACTTGTGTGATTAGATTAGGCATCTTTTTCCGCTATCGTTAATCTCTTTATTTGTTTAGTTCTCTAATCTTCTTATATTTTCTTCATTTCTATTTTCATTAAATTTTGTTTCATTTTTTCCTTTTCAAAAAAGAGAGAGAGAGAGAAGGAGTCTCACTTGTGCATGCACATGTGGATTTGTGATTCAACACATTGTCTAACCTGTGTTGAACCTAAAGAATTTAAAATGGTTGATGAATTATACAATCCACCTTTACCCTTAGAAGCCAGATGTTACCCAGTAAGAACTGCACAACCATCTTGCATTAACTCCCACAGACCAATGGTAATAATTTTGAACTTAAATCTAATTATATTAGCCAGTTGCCTAGGTTCACGGATCTAGAATCTTAAGATGCTTATTGGTTTATCAATGAATTTGAGGAGGTGTAGCATGATGAAGTTGCAATAATTGTCTAATGATGCAAACCTTTTAAGATTCATTCTCTTTGCATTAAAAGACAATGCCAAAAAATGGCTCTGTAGTCTATCCACTTGTGACCATGTCGGTGCGGGGGAGAAACTGATAGGGCCATAACGGGAGAGGTGAGTCTGAGGAAAGGGACGCTTGAGTCGAAAACACCAGAAAACACATAAAAAAAACAAAATGGATCAGGGGAGTCGCCACCTGGTCCATTTAATTGAAAGATGAGTAAAACTGAAAAAAATGCAATGCAATGCAACAAACAATCAAAAACAAATAAAGGAAATGGCACCAATGCCAATGGATGGCACATAGGTCATTGTCGGCTGTGAAACTAGTAAGGACTCCTATTACACACAGCGAAAGCGTTAGGCACCCCCATAAGACCAACGAATCGGTCTTTCTGCACTTTTACGCTCGTATGTGTGGCAAATGCGAATGTATGCTTGCTTGTGTCAAAAATAGATATGTGTTTCATGCCGTGTGAAAACAAACAAAATGCAAGAGGCAAGAGCCATGCAACCTAATGCTCAATCATGCTGTACGAGTTCTAGACCAATGATCCACATGAACTTGACACAGTAAACATCCTTGCCCTAAAGATGAATGCGAGAAATCCAAAAGAAACACGAGGGAAAATGATGCATGTGATGTTCGAGACATTATGTTAGCACGAATGCTATTTATTGTACGCCCTTGGGCGATATGCAAGATGCAATGCATGAAATCTTATTCGAGACATGATGTGGGTGATTATGCTGATTATTGTATGCCCTTGGGCGATATGCAATATGCAATGCATGGATGTCTTTGATGTATGCTCAAGTGGGCACGATGTTTAATGCTATAAGAAAACACTGATCGAAGCTTATTAAATCAAATTAACATGATCACTTGTAAATCAAGGGTAAGGTATGCTCAAACAGATAATATGCAAGGTCTAGGAAAGGTTTATGCTAAATGTCCACATGCTCAAAACACACATTATCTAGCAAAAAGTCAAATAGAGACAATCTTTCGACGTCGCTTCCCTTTGTGGCGTCAGATCTCATCGCCGCTTTATTGGGCAATGAGGCATGTCGCCTCTTAGTCTGGTGGCACATGCCCCAGACTGATCTAGCAGCCCAGATCTGTGTTGGACAAATTAGACATCAAACAAGTCTATTTAAGCAATCAAGTTTCAAAGAAGACATCGATTTTAATGGGTTCAGATATTTATTTAATGGTTTGATTAATTTGTGTTCGCTCAATCATGTAGGTTCCTATGGCAAGGGTGAAGTTGATTTCAAGGGTTCTAGGGGTCACTCAGTAGGATTCAGGCTCTTTGGTACCACTCCTTGACTTTCATTAGTGTCCACCAAGAGGGCCTAGACTACAGGTTTGTCTCTCTAAAGAAGAGCCCTGCAACCTAGGATTCTGTCCTTACGGGTCAGTCCTAGCAAACTACAAAGCAATAAATGAAGACCAAACAACAAGATATCAAGCTTCTACTGGGTATGTTACAAACTTAGCGAGAAAGGTGAAGTCTAAAACAAGCCTCTAGGACACCTTAGGTTCCCTGATCTGATAATCACAACCGAGATAGAGTATGGGTAGGTGACTTGCACTGGCCTAGGTTCGCTCCACTCCATCAGTCAAGCCAAATAGATAACTCTAAGGAACTATAACCTTGCAGTCAAGTAAATAGTTTCCACCCTATCGATGGATAGAAAATAACCCTAGAAAACGTTAAAAAACCAAAATAACAATGGATAAGAACGTTATCAATTTTATTTATTTGAATTGCTACTTCAGGCGATAAAAATCAACACAAACAATAAAAAACAAAGCTTGTAGGATAAATGGTGCTGAAAATAATCTATCACCTATGTGACAGGCACTTGATCTCGTTGCTTATGGGTGTGGCGACGAGACCAGTCACCACTCATTATGGTGACTAGAGGTCGTCTTCCTCCTCCCACATACATGGATTATTCTAGGGTTTTGGCAGATGGTTTGATCTCTCTCTCTCCTCCCTTCTCGTATGGTGGACTGTGGGACATGGGTATGGTTAATGCATGGCCTACCCCACACACACTCTCTCTCTCTATGTAATGCCCTGGACCCAAGCATGTTACCTAAATCATAGTATCATAAACAAAATGACAATAAATACAGTAAAATTAAATAACTGTTGGGACCGTGCCCTGCTTGGGGGATCCGACGCGAGGTCGCACCAGAGGGAGGAGGCCACAGCCATGCCACTATGGCGAGGGCACGAGATGGGATGAAAATGGAAAGAAAAGGAGTTGCCACCGAGTCTTTTAAGGGAAAGACGAGGAAAACCACAATCAAATCATAAAAAGTGATTGAATGAGATGCAAACATGAATGTCAGGTGTCTACTAAGCAGAGGATGGATAAGGATTCCTATTAAGCATAGGGAAGGTGTTAGGCACCCCCATGCGCCTGAGAAACTTGGTCTTTCTAGTGTAATTCGCTTGCTAGAGGCTAAGTAAATGATTGCTATCCATGATTGTGTGCTAATAATGCTGATATGAATGCCAAGACAAGACTGGATGGATGTATAAGAGGGTACGCAAAAACTGTGAAGAAATCCACATAAAATGATGAAATCACAAAGTGTGGCATAACAAAGAAAATCACATGAAATGCCGAGGTTTTTAGCGAGAAGGGCTCGAAAAATCATACAGGTCTCAAGAATGTCATAGAAATCAGGGCTCGGATAATGCAACAAACTCAAGCCATTAGAATCAAATAAAGCGTCACAGAAATCAAGGTGGGAAAACTACAAAGAAGTCTGCATAAAGTAGGAAAACTGGTGACATGTGAAGGAATTCACATAAAATGACGATGTTATTGTAAAGAATGGTTTAGAAAACTATAATGATGTCAAGGGGATCAAAATTACAACAGACCTAAATCATTAGTAATGCAGAAAACACCATAGAAATCCAAATAGAAAATTGCAAAGAAATCCACATAAAATAAGCAAATAGTGAGATAAGAAGAAAATCACATAAAATGACAATGTTTTTGTAAAAAATAGTGTAGAAAACCATATTGAGGTCAAAAATATGGAAGGTGGGGTCAACCCGAGTCATTGGAATCATGGAAAATGTCGTAAAAATCAAAAAGGGAAAATAATCCGTGGTGGGGCCAATGTCGGTGTTCAGGTCTGTTAATATACCCCCTCGAGCGACGAAATCCAAATCAAATCAAAAAATCAGAAAATATGGAATAAAGATAGTCAAATCGAATATTAGATGAAGGAACCCGAAGACAGATGGGAGAAAAATCCACGGAAGAATGCATGAAATGCAGACTTATTCAGAAATGATGGACTAATGTGCAAATACAGCAAAAATTATATAGAATGCATGGAAATGTACTTAAATGGGTAATGGATGCTAAACAATGATTTGGACAGAGATTATACATGATTTGGTGCAATAATTAATATGCATGTGCATGAATTGATGACACAGGGGCAATTTGGTATTTCAGTGGTCAAATGTGATAAATGCATGTATGGGGATAATGCATGGTCTAGGATATGCCAAAATGTGTGCATAATGTCAGGAAAAAGAAAACATGCAAAGGAGAAGGTCTTAAAACAATAAAACGATGTAAAATAAATAAATGACAAGCATGAGGATCAAAACGCAAAATTCACAAAAAAAGGTGAAAACCTAGATCAAAATACATTCAGAAACTTCCTAGTGTACAGATGATGGATCAAAGGAAAATGTGGCATCGAGATGTGAGAATTGTACTTAGATAATTTCCTAAAAACTCAGGGTTTAATGTGCAAAATTCATAAAAAGGAAAAGTATATGGTTAAAAATGTGTTTAAAAAGTCTTATCTTGATGCTAGGATGTAAAATTTAAAGAAAATGTGGCTATGTGATGTGACATGTCTGAAAATTGTACTTTTGGTAATTTCATGAAAACCTAGGGTTTACTATGCAAAATTTCCACATAGGATGCAAACTTGACAAAAATGTGAAATCAGATGTTCATTTAAATTTCAAACATTGTTTTTTGATGAAAACTTTATTCAAGTGATGATTTTACATGCTCATATGATCAATAAATGGGAAACATATTGAAATGTGATTTGAAATGCAATTAAAACTATGATTATTGATTTAAGAAAAGTTCAAGGGCCTAGGTACAAATATTCCTATCCAGAAAACATTATAGATTGAGTTTAGGGGTTGACTTGCAAAATTTCAGGACCAAAATGTGATCAAACTTATGATTCTTACGTGATCAGTGTAATTATGGATAATTTTAAGGTCTTAAATGCAAATTATACAAAGGAAACTCTTTTCAAAGAACTTTGGGGGTAAAGTGCAAAAGCTTAGGACTTAAATACAAAGAAACCATGATCTCAGGGGCTTAACTGTGATAAAACATACATGAATAGGATGAAAATCCAATTAAAAGTTAAATAGGGCAAAATGTGCAGTATTTACAAAGCAATTTTAAATAGGAAAATTCAGGGGTCACAAAATAAATTTTAGGACTCATTTGCAATGAAAACATGAATATAGGGGTCTAGCTGTGAAGAAATAAACATATATGGGACTAAAAATGAAATAAAAACTTAAATAGGACAAATCATGCAATATTTACAAAAAATAATAAAGAATGAAATTTATTTAAATCTTTAGGGGCTTAAACACAAAAATACAGGACCTAAGTGTAATAAAAAAGGGCCTAAGAATAATAAAAAAAGGACCTGGATGCAAGAAAGGACATGGATGTAAGAAAAAAGGACCTTGATGTAAGAAAAAAGGGCCTGAAAGAAATTCCAATGACCTATATGTAACTAAAATCAGGATCTATGTGCAATTATTGAAAACTAAAAAAATTATTGTTAAATTAGGCTATTTCGAAGATCGTCGGTGGATCGTCGGCACTCCCTCTCCAGTGTAGACTTCAACGAGCCTCCAACGGCGACACAACAGCGGGAAGGTGGTGGCAGTGATTGGAAAAGCTTGAGGGCATCACGACGAGCTCCTCAGGGCTGTGGGCTGGATTAGGGAGGCCTGAGAGGCCTCCCCCACCTCGGGCTCTGACGAGCAGCCACCGGCATCGAAGAAGATGATGGAGAGGCGTCTAGAGGCGATGTGATAGCTAGAATGACGCGACAAGCATCGGAGGACCTCCAAGGCGGCATATCGAGGCTATGGGAAGTTGCAGGTGAGGCTGGAACGGCGTGGGGCGCTCCCCCCATCGCGGGTGCCGACGAGTCACCCTGTCGACGTCGAGGGAGAGGTTGCAGTGGCAGAGGAGCGTGGGAAACGATTGGAAAAGCTCTGAGGGCCCACGGCGGTGCTCCTAGATGTTGCAAGCAGGGTTGGAACGGTGTGGGTCGCTCCGCCCGTCTTCGACTCCGGTGAGGGGTGTAGCGACGATGGCAGGAGTCATCTAGCCACAGGGAAGCCAGGAAGTCCTCCTTTGAGCGACGTCAGGCCCTCTCCTCTGTCTTCGGCGATCTTTGTTCTCCCCTCTCCTGTTGTGGCTGTCCTACCTCTCTCCTTTTGGTGGTTTCTCGGGGTTTTTAAGGGGTGGAAGGAGCGAAGGGGCATCGTTGGTGGTGACAGGCAATTGGCCAGAACGTGGGAAGGAGGGAGTGGGGTGGTCAGTTGCAGTTGGGGAAGAGGAAGCACTATAGCATTAATTTTGTGCTTCCTAAGTTTTCAATTAGATGTAGGTTTGGGCTTAATGGGCATGATTTTTGGGCTTTTGGTTTTTTTTAGTAATTTGGTTTTAGGTTTTTAGGGTTTTGATTTTTTGGCTTTAGATTTTGATTTTTGATTTTAGGTTTTTAAGTAGGT
Source organism: Posidonia australis (assembly GCA_024699735.1). NCBI lineage: Eukaryota > Viridiplantae > Streptophyta > Magnoliopsida > Alismatales > Posidoniaceae > Posidonia > Posidonia australis. Next base: position 40,865 of record JAMKQA010003743.1, read on the forward strand.
TCATGATATTTTGGTTTTAGGTTTTTAATTAGGTTTATGATTTTGGATTTGTGATTTTAAAGTTTAATTGTTTTTAAATTAGGGTTTTCAGGGGTTTGAGTTTAATTTAGTGATTTTAAGTTAGGGTCTTTTGGGTTTAATTAAGTGATTTAGGGTTTTTAGGATTTCAATCATTTTAGGGTTTTTGTGATTTAATTAACTTAGGGTTTTTGTGATTTAATTAATTGGTTTTAAATTAGGATTTTCAGGATTTTAATTATTTTAGGGTTTTTTTAGGGTTTTGGATTTTAATTAGAGTTTTTAGTTTAATTAGGGTTTTTGGGTTTTAATTGGAATTTTGAATTTTAATTTAGGGTTTTTAGATTTTAATCATGGTTTTTTAATTTAATTAGGATTTTACTTAAAGTTTTGAGTTTAAATTACGATTTTTTAACTTAATTAAGTGACTTTAGGGTTTTTTATTTTTTTGGAGTTTAATTTAGGTTTTCCTTGAAATTAAATGGATTAAAGTGGTTTAAAATGGATTTTATTTGATTTTGACTTTAATAAGGATTTTCACTTGATTAATTAGGGTTTTAAATGTTTTTAGGTGAATTTTGTTTAATTTTGGTTTTAATTAGGGTTTTTGCTTGGATTAAGTTAGAGTGGGCTTGTGTGGGCCTAGTGGGCTTGTGTGGGCTCGAGTAGGCTTGTGGGTTTAGGGTTTAAGGGTGGTGGTTGCAACCAGGGCATCTTCTAGAGGAGCTTGCTGCCAAGTGATTGCAAAATCGGGGTGTCTACAAATGCCCCTCCTTAAGCGAGGTCGAGGGACAGATGGAACTGAGACTGATGCTCAGGTTTGACAAGACACCCCACTTAAGTCTATGGGAGAGTAGTATTTTTTGTAGGGTCAGGAACCACTTATTCGGCGGATGTACCGAAAGTCATGATTCGGGGCCATGCATGAATCAGATGCAATGGGTTGACCCTGATGTCAAGTGATGCATGAGGGCGATGCTAATGCAAAGGATGATGCTGGTGATGAGCAGGTAACCTACCAGAGCACAAGGCATTTCCAGACTTGTACCAAGGGATGCCAAGACTACCAGGCTCGTTGCACGACAAAGGAACCAGTCAAATGACATACCTTTCGGCCTGAAAGGATGCACAGCAAGACATCAGACTCGTTGATTGAAGAAAGACTGATGACAATCGTCAACTAGATAGTTTGGGGGTATCAACCCACTCCTGACAAGAAGACGGTCGTCAACCAGATAGTTTGAAGTATCAGCCCACTCCTGACAAGATGACAGTCATCAACCGGATAGTTCGGAGTATCAACCCGCTCCAGACAAGACGACGGTCGTCAATCAGATAGTTTAGGAGTATCAGCCCAAGGTGATGTCATATTGGGACAACAACACCTACCACTTGACACACAATCCTACAAGCGTCGGCTTCTGGAGCAAATACTTCATAGGGTCATGGCGACAAAGAAGCAGACTAGGTATGTCATCATATAATGCCTTAGGCGTTGAGCTGCCTAGACTAGAGATAAGTAGACCTTCTCTATGGTAGTGTATCTGGCCTCGCATTCATTGAACTTCTTACTCAGATAACACATCACCCTCTCCTTGCGACTAAATTCATCATGCTGGCCCAATACTGCTCCCATGGAATGTTGGGTTACAGATAGATAAAGGAGTAGGGGCCGCCTTGGCTCTAGTGGGACCAAAACTAGAGGTCTGGCTAACAACTGCTTAATCTTGTCAAAGGCTGCCTAGCATTCCTCATTCCAATTGATTTATGCATTCTTCCTCAGGGGCTTGAAGATCGACTCACAGATTGGTGTGAGCTGTGCTATGAACCGACTGATATATTGTAGGTGACCCAACAGTCCTTTGACTTCTTTCTCCGTAGTTGGGGGAGGCACGTCAATTATGGCCCGGGCCTTGTCTGGATCGACCTTGATTCCCCTTTGGCTGATGATGTGGCCAAGAAGCTTGCCAGATGAAACCCCGAAGGCACATTTACTAGGGTTAAAGTGGAGCTTGTACTTGCACTGATGATCAAACAACTTCCTCAAGTAGGCTAGATGATCCTCGGGCTCTTTGGATTTAGCTATCATACCATCAGCATAAACTTCGACCTCTTGGTGCATGAGGTCATGGAATAGCACTGTCATAGCTCTCTGATATGTAGCCCCTGCATTCTTGAGCCCAAATGGCATCACCTTGTTGTAGAAGATTCCCCATAGGGTGATGAATTATGTCTTCTCCTTATCTTCTTCTGCCATCTTGATCTGATTGTAGCCTGAGAATCCATCCATAAATCATAGCATTTTATGGCCGACTGTATTGTCTACAAGGATGTCAATGTGAGGTAGCGGGAAGTCGTCCTTTGGACTCGCTCGGTTGAGATCTCTATAATCAATGCACATGTGAACTCGTCCATCCTTCTTTGAGACTGGGACGACGTTTGCAAGCCATTTTGGGTACAAGACAACTTTATGGAAGTCCACCTTATGCTGCTTCATAATTTCTTCCTTAAGTTTAAGTAGCCACTAAGGTCGCCATCATTTGAGCTTTTGCTTGACAAGCTTGACATTTGGCTTCAATGGCAGATTGTGTACTGCTACCTCTATAACTAGACTGACCATGTCACTATAAGTCCAGGCAAAGACATCTATGTATTCCTTGAGGAAGGCGATGAATTCTGCCCTCAACTGTAGGGTGAGCTTAGCACTGATGCGCAATTCTTTGACATCGTCAGCGGTCTTGATGTTCACGAGCTCGGTCTCCTCTTCCACACGGAGATTCGGGCCTTCTGGGTCATTATCATGGTGCTGGACTCCTACTAGCGCATCGTTATCCCCAAGTGCACCATTGTCATCCTCCTCTTCGTAGGCCACAAGCTCGGACAACATCTCCTTTTGAAAGGTAGGATCCACTATATCGAAGGCACAAATCTACTTTGATGCTTGGCCCTTTTGACGCTAAAGGAGAGTTACACTGACTCTCGTATTCTTCTACTGGCGACAGGCAATCTCTGTGTCACCTTGTTTTGTATCCTCTCTCGAGTCAAATGTTTCTTGACTCTCTGATGCTGCTTCTTCACTTATTGCTGATTTTTTTGGTTTTTCTAATTTTTTTTTGGTTTTCTGGATTTTCTAACTTTTTGGGATTTTCTTTGCTATTTACAAGGGGTACTGCTGATTAGCGGTGTCCTATTGTTGACTGATTAGAGTGACACCGCCTACGTTCTTCCCTGAGCTCAGCTCAGGGTCTTTTTTTTTGGGCTGCTGGTACCATCTAGACCCGCCTCTTGGCTGCTGAGTGATTAACTCGTTTGGTCTAGAGTAAACTGTCCCTTCTTCTTGCTTCAGAACCATGATAGTGGAATGGTCCTGAGTTTGCTGTGGCAAGGGAGAGGCTGCTTTAACCATCGCTGCTTTGCCTTTTTGACGCCTCACTTCCTATATGGTATCCTTTGCCAAGACGACGAGCTGCTCTTGAAACAAAACTTCCATGCTTTGGAGCACCTCGTCCATCTATGCCTCCACAATTGCTCCCTCATCCTCGTCAGATGCGAGATCCACATAATATGCATCCTCTGGACCATCACTAGTGGATGTTAATGGTATTGCACAGGGGTTGGTGCTCCACGCCAACAATTGGATCTAGGTGGGCATTACTTGCGTCGAAGTGTGCTGCGTAAGAGGATCTGCCACATGATGTCCGACGGAGGCTTCATGGCCTACCTTTGGGATCATTGTTGTGACTGAGGTCGTGGTGGGGACTGATGTACTACTGTTGATACAATGACTAGAGCTATGGTTATCGTTGAAACTAGAATTGTCATATCTAGCATCATGACAATGGTAGGAACTATGGTGGTTGGAGCGGGAACTAATACGGTTGGAAATGATACTACGGTGACTGGAGTTGAAACTGTGGTGGCTGGAACCAAAACTGCGATGGCTGGATCTGTAACTGCTGTTGGAACTGAAATTGCGATGGGAACTGAAATTATGGTGGGAACTGAAACGGCGATAGCTGGAACTGAAACTGCGGTGGGAGCTGAAACTGTCGTGGCTAGAACTGATACTGCGGTGGCTAGAGCTGAAATTGTCGTGGCTGGAAATGATACTACGACGACTGGAATTGATACTGTCTTGGATGGAACTGATACTGCGGCGACTGGAACCGTTACTGCTATGGATGGCACTGGAACTGCTATGGTTGGAACTGATACTACGGTGGCTGGAACCATTACTATTGTCGATGGCACTAGAACTGCCATAGTTGGAACTTATACTGTCGTGGATGGAACAGAAATTGTGGTTGTCTTTTTTGGAAAACTAATCCTTGATGCTTACACATTCGACTACGCTTGACGAGATGTCTCATTTTAGCTCCGTCAAGTCTGGACTCTGCCCTAGACTGAGAATGCCTGCACTAACGAAGTTAGTGCAAGTGGGACAATGGTTCGACTTCGATTTCCGCAAATGTCAAGAAATTTCTTCTTGACACCGCTGTTCATAACCAAGTCCTTCTCGATCTCTTCGCTCCTCAATGGCAACAGGCTCCGCAATCCCTGACCATACTTCCCGAGAGGTGTCCATTTCTCATATCCCCAGCAACGACATAAATTCTCGACCATCTTGGGGGGGTTGCTACGAACAGGTGGGTAGCTACCATGTTCAAATTCGGGAATGAAATTAACCAGTTCAAACTGACTAACCCGGAATAGAAGATCTATGGGTTTGGAGTCAAAGGAGACAATCTGGTGGGACAAGGTTGACACAACATCGATTTTCTCCTTCTCAAAGTTTTCAGCCATGACGGTAATGATATTATCGCCCCAACTAAACTTTATCATTTGATGGAGAGTTGACGAGATGACCTGATGCTTGTGGAGCGAAGGGCGCCCAAGCAGGAGATTAAATGAAGGTTCAAGATCCACGATGTAGAATTCCACGTCAAACTCAGCTAGACCAATGACAAAAGGGATTACCAACAAGCCCAACGAATCGTGGTGTGTGTTGTCGAACGACGTCGTCCCCTTCACCGCTGGCACAATATCCTCAGTTTTGAATCTGAGCTTGCTTGTTGTACGCAAGGGGTAGACGTTTACGCCTATGCCAATATCGACCAGAGTAAGGGGAATGCATAAGTTCTTAAACTAAACTGTTATGAACAATGGCTGGTTGTGATTGATCCCCGCTAGAGGTAATTCTTGGGACGTGAAGGAGATAACCTGGGATGTGGCAATCATACCTACCATTGTCTCTGGGGCTACAGGTTTTATAGTGGGGGCTACATGGGCAGCCTGGAAAACCCAAAGGAAGGCCTCTCAGTGCTCGGCCGAAGTGTGGATCAAGTCCCAAATGAAAATATCAACCTTGACCTTCTTAAGTTGAGCAGTGATGTTGGCCACAGGCTTGGCTATGGTGGAAGAGGACTTTGTCGAGGCTTCCTCAATGGTGGGCTTCACTAGCTAGCTTTCTAGCTATGGTGGATCTACAGTAGGTCGGGTTTGCTTACGCTCAGGAGGTGGGACCCTATGTACCCACTCCGAACACGTGATCTTGGCACACACATCTGTGGCATAGTTATAGGGCTTGTGATGGGCAATTTGGGTCAAATTAACGACCACAGGTGCCCTGGTGACTAGCTCTGGCTAAACAAAGGGTAGGCTTGCATCTTGTAAAGCTGGTAGGGATAATGGTTGAGGAGACTGTGTGGTGGGATGAACTAATAGGGTGATAGGTGTCATAGATGGAGGGGATTGTGCTAGTAGGGTCATTGATGCGATTGGTAGGGGTGAGTGTGCTAGCAGGATTATTGGAGCTCTAGGTGATGGTGAGTGTGCTAACGAGATTGTTGGATATTCTGGTCTAGCGGTGAGTTGGATCATATTCACCGCGGTGCTTGAACCTTCACGAAAAGAGTGATACAAAGATTGTGGGAACAGAGTAGACGAAACATGAATCAAATTCGAAGGGTCCAATGTGGGAACATTGGACAGGGTGAGAAAGAGCATAGATCCCAGAGGTCCCTGGAGCATTTGGACGGTCATGCTCGGGGAGAGGCTGTTTAACAATGTTAGGGGGATCAGGGACAGATGTAGATGCTTGTGTTCGTGCTAGTGCTGACTTCATCTGTTGGGTGTGAATGACAATGACCTTATTGTCAATCAAGTCCTGAATAGCATACCGGAGCACGAAGCAACTATCCGTTGCGTGCCTCGCAGAGCGATGGAAGTTGCAGAATAAGTCTGCTTTGTACCACCCTGGCAGTGGATGCGGCGGTGGGTGGACTTTTGGGAACTTTAGGAGCGACTGTACCTTCAAGAGGACGACACTCAATGGCTCGGCTAGAGGCGTGATGCGGCGATCTAGGCGGCACGATCGTGCTTGACCTTGATACGGTCCTAGCCTTACCAATGCAATTGGATACACTAGCTCAACAACAGTGGTGATGTGAAAGGTGTGTGGTGCTCTGTGCGTGGGTGCATAAACAAAGTGCTGCTGAGATGGTCGTCCCGTGTCAATAGGCAGTGTAGGAGGTCCAACATATGGAACGGCGTTTCAGGGGGGGGGGGGATCCCTCCTCTTATTGGTGTTAACATTTGCGCCAATGCTAGTGTTGCTACCACTTGTTCCTAGGACAGAAGCAGGGGATGCGGCTTGTTTAGCAAATGTTGTGAGTGCGGGGAAGCTGCCACTACACAGTGAACTTTCTACACGAGCGCCTGCACGAATCAGTGATGTGAAAGTGGTGATAATCTGTATGCTAAGTATGGCCCCAGTGGTTGGCTGTGCTCCTTGGATAACAATCTTAATGGATTCCTCATCAGGGGGTTTATCCCGAAATTGTGATGTAAGAGCATGCTAACGCCCAACATACTCTCCAAATGATTAGTGGGGCTTCTTCTTGGTAGCGGCAAGGTCCTCATGCTTAGGGACCAAGTCAAAGTTAAAAGAGTACTGTTCCAGGAACGCTTGACTAAGGTTGTTCCAAGTCTTTATCCGGGCCATATCTAGAGAGGTAAACCATTTTAGTGCGGGACCGATTAGACTCTTCTGGAAAAGACAAATCAATAACCTCTCGTCAGCTTGGAGCTATCTGAGATCTCCACAGTATGCCCTTAAATGCGAGATAGGGTAGCCTTTACCATTGTGCTTTTCGAAATCTGGGACTTGGAAGTTTGGTGGGAGAGTAGCCTCTGGGAAATAGTAGAGGTCCTGGAATTGGTAAGTCTGGTAGTCTCCTCCAAGCACTTGTCGAAGTGCTTTCTCAAGATCGCCCACCCTAGCATTGAGGGCGTTTGGAGTGCCTGATGAGGGTGATGCAGCTGGGGTGGGTCCTGCGTACGCCACATGGGTCGCACCGAGGCGCTCCACTAGATCCACCATCGCGTCTGCTAGTATCATTGCACAATGGTTGGCGTATCCACGTGTTGGTGCAAAGTGCTGCGGGGTGTACGTAGAAACTTAGTTCTAATGCAAGAAGGGAGGGGGAGATGCATGATGTGCTAGGTAAGGTGTAGTGTGAGTGGGGTACAGCTGTTGTCTCGAGACGGATCAAGGGAATCAGACGTGAGGGTGTTGTGCCCCTACCGAACCTAAAGGCTGGCCACCAAGTGTGTGGGAGGGGTGCTGTGCGGTGACTAGTGATGAAGCTACAGGCAGAGCCGGTCCCATCGCCACTAAAGTCAAACGAAACTGGGGCGATGACGGAAGAGGTGGTGCAGTGGGTGTAGCATGATAAGCAAGTGACAGCAACACAGGGACCTCTGGAACTACCAGAGGAGCAGCAGAAGCTGGAAGGATGTAGAAACCCATTCCCTACAACTTTTGAGTGAGCTCAAGAAGCTATTGGTCATGGAGGGCACGAGACCTGTCGGTAGCAGTACCAGAAACCACAGTAAAAGGCGTAGAGGATCCAAGTGGTTGTTGGACTTCAAACTGTCCAGCAAAGAAAGATCCTATTAGAGATGTCACCGTAGGTGGCTGGGTGCTAAATGTAGCAGGTCCAACCAGAGGATAAGACAAAGGCTGGGTCTCCGAAATGTGTATGGCCGTCACAGTGACGGCCTTAATGACCAACTTTGTAGTGGAGTGAGCCTGCCAGTTTTTGGTGCCCGAGGAATTCCTGACCATCAGGAAACGACTATCGGGAGGAGTGGAAGAAGAAATCAATGTCAAAGGAGGGACTATAGAGGAAGTCACCTCAGGAGCAGTAGAAGTCAAAGGCTCACCGGGACGCTGGACCATGGTGGAATGAGAGCGAGTAAGAATCGGACTACTGCGATAAGGCTAAGGATGGGTCCTAGGACGAGCTATCATAGGTAGCGACAAGTAACTCAGAAAAGCGTGGGCAAGATCTGTCACCAAAGGGGAAATAGAAAACAAGGACACTCGAGCTCTGGCAGAGGAACTTGCTCGCTAACCTGTAAGAAACAAACAGGCATTAGGGAAACCTGATTTGAGTAGAACAAGACATAGATGCAATGTTATTATGGTGGCATGAATGCACATGCATATGGATGCAACTATTTTGCGCTCTCTCACCATCTATGTGTCCTAGTAAGCTTTCTACTTTGGGCTCTCTATGGGGTATGCGGGTCTCCGACTCAAGGCAAGAAAGTCAGGTCCCCGCTCTAAATCCTAGCCAAGGCACAGGTAGTGAACGGGTGGTGCGTTGGTGGCCTCATTTCCTACAGTAGCATGAAGCTATACCCTCTACTAGCACCGACACGAGCCCAGACAAGGGGGACAAACTAGCAACATGTCCTACGCCAAAGCCATAGAACAGGTTACCAGAATTGTCCATTGCAAATTGTAGGTGGACTCAGGGGAGAAGAATGCATGCACCTATATGAATGAATCATGCACGTAAGCTTTGTGTCTTTTACTTGCATTTTATTAACCAGGGGAAAGAGTTCAAACTGGTCTCTAGTTTTGCCTTATTAATTGTTCTCTGAGTTTGTGTGTTTTATTTTAACCAGAAGGGGGAAACAAACATGTCTCTACTCTCCTAGGCATGTCAAGTGCGAAAGGGGAAGAAAACACACAAATAAGGCAGGCAAGCAAGCAAACACCAAGCAAAAGGCATAATCATGGCATGTGCAAGTGTTGTGGCATCATGATTGTGAAAATAAAACACTCATCACATCAAAAGGCAAGATATATAGCATGTGTGTGAGTGACAAAGCAAATGTGTGAAAGAAAGTACAAAAGGCACTCTAAGTAAGCAAACAATCACTAGCAAGGCAAACAAACAAACATATGAAACCAAAGCCTCAGGAAGTAAGCAAAAAGACTAACCTGAAAGCCAGAATCTGGTATCCCCAGCAGAGTCGCCAGTTTTTGTGACTGTGTCCGGCCTGGGGGATCCGACACGGGGTCGTGCCAGAGGGAGGAGGCCACAACCATGCCAAGATGGCGAGGGCGCGAGATGGGATGAAAACGAAAAGAAAAGGAGTCGCCACCTAGTCTTTTAAGGGAAAGATGAGGAAAACCACAAACAAATCACAAAAAGTGAATGCATGAAATGCAAACATGAAGGCTAGGTGTCTGCTAACCAGAGGATGGGTAAGGATTCTTATTACACACGGGGAAGGTGTTAGGCACCCCCGTATGCCCGAGAAACTCTGTCTTTCTAGTCTAAGTCGCTTGCTAGAGGCTAAGAGAATGCTTGCTATGCCTTGATCATGTTCTAATCATGCTCATATGAATGCTAAGAAAAGACTAGATGGATGTATAAGAGGGTATGCGAAAACTGCGAAGAAATCCCCATAAAATGATGAAATCACAAAGTGTGGCATAACAAAGAAAATCACATGAAATGACAAGGTTTCTGGCGAGAAGGGCTCAGAAAATCATACAGGTCTCAAGAACATCAAAAATGCAACTGACTCAAGTCGTTAGAATCAAAGAAAGCATCGCAGAAATTAAGGTGGGAAAACTGTAAAAAAGTCCACATAAAGTAGGAAAACTATGACATATGAAGAAATTCACATAAAATGACGATGTTTTTGTAAAGAATGGTCTAGAAAACTACTGATGTCAAGGGGATCAAAAATACAACGACCCAAATCATTAGGAATGCAGAAAACACCATAGTAATCCAAACAGAAAAATTGCAAAGAAATCCACATAAAGTAAGCAAATGGTGAGATGAGAAGAAATCACATAAAATGACAATGTTTTTGTAAAGAATAGTCCAAGAAACAATGCTGAGGTCAAAAAGATGGAAGGTAGGGTCAACCCGAGTCATCGGAATCATGGAAAATGTCATGAAAATCAAAAAGGGAAAATAATCTGTGGTGGGGCCAATATCGGCCTTCAGGTCTATTAATATACGCCCTCGATCGATGAAATCCAAATCAAATCAAAAAATCCGAAAATATGAAATAAAGATAATCAAATCAAATATTAAATGAAGGAACCCAAAGATAGATGGGACAAAAATCCACGGAAGAATGGATGAAATGCGAACTTATTCAAAAAGGATGGACTAATGTGCAAATACAACAAAAACTATAGAGAATGCATAAAAATGCACTTAAATGGGTAAAGGATGCTAAAAAATGATTTGGACAGAGATTATGCATGATTTGGTGCAATAACTAATATGCATGTGCATGAATTGATGACAGAAGGGCAATTTGATCATTTTAGTGGTCAAAGGTGATAGATGCATGTATGGGGACAATGCATGGTCTAGGATATGCCAAAATGTATGCAAAATGTCAAGAAAAAGAAAACATGCAAAGGAGAAGGTCTTAAAACAATAAAACGATGTAAAAACAATAAAGGACAAGCATAAGGACCAAAACGCAAAATTCACAAAAAAGGATGAAAACCTAGATCAAAATACATTCAGAAACTTCTATCCTAGTGTACAAATGATGGATCAAAGGAAAATGAGGCATTAGGATGTGAGAATTGTACTTAGATAATTCCCTGAAAACTCAAGGTCTAATGTGCAAAATTCACAGAAAGGGAAAGTGCATGATTAAAAATGTGTTTAAAAAGTCTTATCTTGATGCTAGGATGTAAAATTTAAAGAAAATGTGGCTATGTGATGACATGTGTGAAAATTGTACTTTTGGTAATTTCTTGAAAACCTAGGGTTTACTATGCAAAATTCCCACATAGGATGCAAACCTGACAAAAATTTGAAATCATATGTTCATTTATATTTCAAACATGGTTTTTTGATGAAAACTTTATTCAAGTGATTATTTGACATGCTCATGTGATCAATAAATGGGAAACATATTGAAATGTGATTTGAAATGCAATTAAAACTATGATTATTGATTTAAGAAAAGTTCAAGGGCCTGGGTACAAATATTCCTGTCCAGAAAACATTATAGATTGAGTTCAAGGGTTGACTTGCAAAATTTCAGGACCAAAATGTGATAAAACTTATGATTTTTATATGATTAGTGTAATTATGGATAGCTTTAAGGTCTTAAATGCAAATTATACAAAGGAAACTCTTTTCAAAGAACTCTAGGGGCAAAATGCAAAAGCTCAGGACTTAAATGCAAAGAAAACATGATCTCAGGGGCTTAAGTGTGATAAAACATACATGAATAGGACTGAAAATCCAATTAAAAGTTAAATAGGGCAAAATGTGCAATATTTACAATGCAATTTTAAAATAGGAAAATTCAAGAGTCACAAACTAAATTTTTAGGACTCATTTGCAATGAAAACATGAATATAGGGGTCTAACTGTGAAGAAACAAACATATATGGGACTAAAAATGAAAGTAAAATTTAAACAGGACAAATCATGGAATATTTACAAAAATAATTTAGAAATGAAACTTATTTAAATTTTAGGGGCTTAAACACAAAAATACAGGACCTAAGTGTAATAGAAAAGGACCTAAGAATAACAAAAAAAGACTTGGATGCAAGAAAGGATTGGATGCAAGAAAGGACCTGGGTGTAAGGAAAAAGGACCTGGATGCAAGAAAAAATGACCTAAAAGAAATTCTTGGGACCTATATGTAATGAAAATCGGGACCTATGGGCAATTATTGAAAACTAAAAAAATTATTGTTAAATTAGGTTGTTTCGAAGATCGCTAGTGGATCGTCGGTACTCCCTCCTTGGCAAGGACTCCGACGAGCCTCTAATGATGGCACAGCGACGTGAAGGTGGTGGCAACGGTCAGAAAAGCTTGAGGGCGTCACGGCGAGCTCTTTTAGTGCTATGGGCTGGACTAGGGAGGCCTGAGAGGCCTCCCCCACCTCGGACTCCACGAGCGGCCACCGACGTCGGAGAAGACGACGGAGAGGCATTTGGAGGCGGTGTGATGGCTGGGATGACGCGGCGAGCACCAACGGTCCTCCAGGGCGGCACGGCGGGGCTGTGGGAAGTTACTGGTGAGGCTAGAATGGTATGGGGTGCTGCCCCTGTCACGGGCTCTGGCGAGTTGCCCTGTCGACGTCAGAGGGGAGGTTGCAGCGGCAGAGGAGCACGAGAAACGACTGGAAAAGCTCTAGGGGCCCGCGGTGGTGCTCTTGGATGTTGCGGGCGGGATTGGAACGGCGTGGGTCGCTACGCTAGTCTCCGACTTCGACGATAGGTGCAGCGGCAATGGCAGGATTCATCTGGCCACAGGGAGGCTAGGAAGTCCTCCTTTGAGCGACGGAGGCTCAAGGAGGAAGAGGGAGAAGATGAGAGGAACGAAGGCCCGCAGGGCCTCCTCTGGGGCAGGAGGTCTGAGACCTCGCTAATAGTGGTGAACCCACCATCGAAGGACGAGGAAGGCAGCACACAGAGCTTTTAAACCCACTAAAACTCGACCCAAGAAGCTTGAATGGACTCTACAGATGACAAATGGGATATGCAAAGCTAAATGGAGAAGGAATTACTTGGATGGTGGTCTAGTTGTCCTCCGGTGACAGCGACGGCGCTCCGATGGGCTACTCTGGTTGCAGAGGCCAGGGCTTTTTGGGATTGCGAAAGGATGGGTGGAAGGTTTTGAAGGTGGGGAGATTGGATGGGTGGTCTGAGTGCTCTCGCGGGGGTACTTTCTCAGGTTCTCTCCTCTCTCAAGCTCTCTCCTCTATCTTCGGCGATCTTTGTTCTCCCCTCTCCTGTTGCAGTTTTCCTCCCTCTCTCCGCTTGGTGGTTTCTCAAGGTTTTTAAGGGGTGGAAGGAGCGAAGGGGCATCATGGGTGGTGGCAGGTAGTTGGCCAATACGTGGGAAAGAGGGAGTGGGGAGGTCAAGTGCTGTTGGGGAAGAAGAAGCACTGTAACATTATTTTTGTGCTTCCTAAGTTTTGAATTAGATATGGGTTTGGGCTTAACGGGCTTGATTTTTTGGCTTTTGGTTTTTTTTAGCTTTTTGGTTTTGATTTTGGTTTTAGGTTTTTAGGGTTTTGATTTTTTGGCTTTAGATTTTGATTTTTGATTTTAGGTTTTTAATTAGGTTCATGATATTTTGGATTTAGGTTTTTAATTAGGTTTATGATTTTGGTTTTGTGATTTTAATGTTTAATTGTTTCTAAATTAGGGTTTTTAAGTGTTTGAGTTTAATTTAGTGATTTTAAGTTAGGGTCATTTGGGTTTAATTAAGTGATTTAGGGTTTTTAGGATTTCAATCATTTTAGGATTTTTTTGATTTAATTGATTTAGGGTTTTTTATGATTTTATTAATTTAGGGTTTTTTGTGATTTAATTAATTGGTTTTAAATTAGGATTTTTAGGATTTTAATTATTTTAGGAGTTTTTTAGGGTTTTGGATTTTAATTAGAGTTTTTAGTTTAATTAGGGATTTTGGGTTTTAATTGGAATTTTGAATTTTAATTTAGGGTTTTTAGATTTTAATCATGGTTTTTTAATTTAATTAGGGTTTTTTGGATTTTACTTAAAGTTTTGAGTTTAAATTAGGGTTTTTTAACTTAATTAAGTGACTTTAGGGTTTTTTAGGTTTTTTTGAGTTTAATTTAGGTTTTCCTTGAAATTAAATGGATTAAAGTGGTTTAAAATGGATTTTATTTGATTTTGACTTTAATTAGGATTTTCACTTGATTAATTAGGGTTTTAAATGTTTTTAGTTGAATTTTGTTTAATTTTGGTTTTAATTAGAGTTTTTGTTTGGATTAAGTTAGAGTGGGCTTGTGTGGGCTTGAGTGGGCTTGTGGATTTAGGGTTTAAGGGTGGTGGTTGCAACTAGAGCATTTTCTAAAGGAGCATGCTGCCAAGTAACTACAAAATCAGGTTGTCTACAATTGTAACTATGGCTCACCTCTAGGAAACAATGTGCGGCTAGAAGCTCTAACTTCGGCACTGAAACTCGTTTGCACACAATCTGCACCTGAAAACCAAACAAGCATGCGTGAGTGACATTTAAGTCACCCAGAACGCGTCCCAAGCTTAGAAATAACAAAAATCCAACTAAAAGCCAAAAACTCAACTTTTAATTTATAAAACTTTGTTCTCTTTTGAAGATCCAATTTAAAACATCCTTGCCTTTTCCTTTGAAATAATTTAGGAATCTGTTCCCACACTATACTTTCTAAAGATTCACTCTCTCTTTTCTTTTGAAACATTTGGAATTTTGCTTTTAAAACCACATTCTTTTTCCAAAACCTATTTTTGCTTTCTTTTTACCCTTTTCAAAACCTTTCTCATATTATGAGAAATCCACATTTCCGACGAGATCCAGCCTAAAACACAATGCCTCACAGGGCTTAAAACCAAAATCACAAACACTAATTGGGAACTGGTTAAAATACAATTATTATTTCATTGCAGGATTTTAGGACCATTCATAAGTCAAATCCTTGCCAAACCACATTTCTTTTTCATTTCTCGAAATCACATTCCTTTCTTATTCATTTCCACTTTTCTTTATTGATGTTACCATGATTAGGGATAACCAGACAGGCAAGCAGTAGGTGAGGACATCATTTCCCCTACCTCCTTACACTACCGTAGTGAAATTCCTCATGCGGGATGCCACCACCTAGGCCAACCTACCTCAATCTCTTTCATATATGCACGGAAATATGTCTTTGTTTCACGTCCTATCGATGACCCGGACAACTAGGCTCGATTACCTAGGCTCAGCCTACACCGTCGGTGACCCGAACAACTAGGTTCAATAACCTAGGCTCAACCTACACCATTATGAGCTCGGTGACCCGAACAACTAGGTTCAATGACCCAAGCTCAGCCTACACCGTCTTAAGCTCAGCAACTACAGTTGTATCTAGCAACTAGTTTCATTGGAGCCTCATACTCCCTACCACGTTGTCGACACCAACTCCCATGGCTCCTTAACACATTCTTAGTGTTTCATTTTCAAAACTCTTTGAGTTTTCCTTTTCAAAACTATTTCCAGTTCATTCTTTTTTGTTACATGAATTTGTTTCCAAGCAACACCTAACCCTCTTCTAAGGTCCCAACTCAATCCATGAAGAACCATGCTTTCAAAAAAAAAAAATCATAAATTAGGTCTCATGCCCAAAATTACCCAAAAGCCACACATTTATTCTCTTTTATTTAATTTTAGGGCCTTAAACCCAAAACCATTCCTAAATACACTTATTTGGGTTCCATATTCCTCCATGTTATTTACATGGGGAAAACATCATTAACACATGCTTTACATACCTTTAAAACCATTTATCCTTCATTTTACATCCATGTTTACACATACCAGGGCCAGGGCAAAAACGGCAGACTGAATTTTAGGTTCGGTATACCGAAAACCCCTGATTTGGTATACCGAACATCTTTGGTATATCGAAAATCCCTACTTCGGTTGACCTGGTGATTTAGGCCTACCAAAATCAGGTATCCTAGCTTAATCTATCAGGATTTCGGTATACCGAATTTCCCACAACCAGAGCTTTCCCCTGTTTCGGTCGACAAAATCATCAGAAGTGGGAGCCTCTATCGGATCCCCCAAACACACATCACAAAATACCAATAAATCATGGGATGTAAACCCTTGAGTCTACTTCAAAACCCCTCAAACCATTCATGATTTCAGTCCACACGAAAATCACAACGGAATGAGACTCAAAAACGACTATTGTAGCCTTCATCTCAAAATCTCATATGTCCTTATCAAATTCCATGCTAACTGCATGATATCTATGCTTTCATGCTATTCAACTCATTCTCATCAATTCCACTATTTTTCTACGATTTTACATGCACCTTTCATCATGTTCATGCATTTAACTCATTTTCAATTAACACGGAACAGAGGGAAGGGAGGGGCTGCATTCCTCTTTCGACGAGCCTCCCCCTACTTCGGCAAGTTCCTCCTGCCCCGATGAAGCTTCCTCCACCGATGGGCCTCGGTGAACCACCACCTCCTCGTTGCATGCACCGTTCTTCCTCTTTCCCTTCCTCTCAGTTCCTCCCCCGCTTCCTGGCCTCCTCCTCCTTCACTCGATCTCCCCTCCTCTTTATCTCTTCCTCCTCCCGTATGGCGCTGGCCATCCATCTCGTCGGAAGGGATGGGGAGGCATAGGCTGCTGGCTTATGGTGGCATGGGTGAGGAGAGGGGAAGAAGAAGAAGATGGGGGAGGGTGAAACGGTGTGGCTCATGAGGGAGAGAAAAGAGATAGAGAAAAAGAAGGAAAGAACAAGAAGAAAAGATAGGCGTGCAAATTAAGGTAATTGTGCATCTCCAAATTGAACTCCACATTAATCCTAAATCACAAATAAAAGTACAAAAAGCCAACCCAACTCTTACACATCTAAGAAATAACATATTATTCATTAATAAACCATTTATATAATATTACAATTAATTACATATTTTACAATTCAAAATAGAGGCCTAGATGACAGACACACACTCTCTCTTCCTTCTTTCTCTCTTGCATGGGAACTAGACGTGGTATGGATTTGGAGATGTGGTAGTTGTGGAGGGCCGTGGACTGTTTCTCCCTCTTTCTCTTACATGGAGACAGGCTATCTCCTTCCCTCTGTTTCTCTCGTGCATGGGTTGTTGGGCTGTATGGGTTAGTGCGGTGGCTGGGAAGGTTGTAGTGGGTTGGAGATTACGGCGTGGGGCTACCATGGGGTGTGACTTTACTAGGATCGGGCTGTGGAAGAGGAGGACAGATGAGGTGGCCGGATGTTTGGTTCTCAGATGTCGTATGGAGAGGAGGAGGACGGCCGTCGTGGATGAGAGGCTATGGAGGAGGGTCGGTGTTGGGGTTTGGTTTTGTGGGTTGCGGTGGAAGGCTCTGGCTAGATGGAGGAGAGGGACTGATGGGTCTTTGGGTTACTACGTGGGAGGCCATGTGTTGGGTCGTGGGGAGAGGGGCTGGAGCTAGGTTCGTGGGTTGTTGGACGGCTGTGGTGTGGCATGGGCGTAAAAAAGGGTTACTGAGGTGAATGGTGTCTGGCAGGAGTTGGGTTCATGCAGTGTTTGGGAAGGGTGGAGGAAGAGGGAAAGGTTCAAGCTATGAGGTACATGGCTGGAGGGGGGAAGACGCAGTCATGGGTTGTTGTTTGTGTTCTACAGGGATGCATCCATACGGAGGGCATCACGGGACCTAGAAGAATACACAAACATACAAATGAGGGGAGGAGGTATACCAACGATGCGTGTATGCCCTGGTGCTTGCAGTGGCTTGCTCTTTTAGTGGTGCGACGGCGGCTCTACGGACAAGCTGTGGGATGGTTTTGTGGAAGGAGGCGTGGAGGACCGCTCAGGCTGTGATGTGGAGGTTAGGGACGGTGCTATTTCTGTTCTCCTAGAGGAGGAGACGATAGCAGTTTGATGAGGAGGGGGACGTGGTTGTTTGGGTTCACGGGGAAGGAGGCTGGGAGGCCTCTCTCTCTTTCTCTCTCGTTAGAAAACTGGGCTAGCCTGGGAAGGAGGACGGCCCAAGAGTTTTTCTTCCTCCCCTCTTCCTCTCTCCTTTTAGAACTCTCCTCTGTGTGCCTTTTTTTGTTTTCTTACGTGGGTAGGCTTAAATAAGGTTAGGGTTTGCATGTCAGACTTAAGATGTAGGGCTTTGGAATGAGTGGTGAGGATATGATTAGGGTTTTGCAATGGATTTGGTTTATGTTGGGTGTGGGATTTGGATGAATTTAGGGTTTATGTTGGAATTATGGTATGGGCTTGTGTTTAAAAAGATAGGATTTTGGTTGGGCCTATGGTGTGGATTTATTATTTTTGGGTTTGTGTTTAATTTTATTTTTAGGTTTGGTTTAGATATTATTACCTTTTAGGTTCAGTGTAGATTTTATTTGCTTAAGTCTGATGGTGGTTGAGTTTTATTTTTATTCATTTTATTATTTATTTTCTTAGGTTTGGTTTATGATTGGGCTTGTAGGGTTTGATTTGGGCATATTATTGTTTAATGTTGTTTGGGTTTGTACCTTTTTTTTTTAAGTTTGGTTTTGTTCATGTTTTAGTTTACTTTTATTTATACTTTTAGGTTTGATTTTTGGTCTTGGTTTTAGTTTAGTTTGGGTTTTGGTTTATGTTTCATTGTTTACGTTTAGGTCATGGTTTTAGTTTATCTTTAGGATTAGGTTTGACTTTGATTTTAGTCTATTCTTAGGTTTATGTTTTTGTTTTCTTTTTGTAGGCCAAAATGGATTTGTGGTTAGACCTATGGTATTTGGGTTTGGGCTCGGACTACTAGTTTGGGTTTGAGGATAGCATTTAGCTTATTTTTTTGGTTTAAAGGGTCAGGTTGGATCCACCACAACTAGAGCATGATCCGAGAGGTCGGTCGCCAAGGACTGCAAAATTGGAGTGTTTACACCACTAATTTGATCACCATGTGGATTCAATTCTATATTGTGTTCCTTAAAAAGTACTATCTAATCCTTAAAACCATCCAAAGTTGGTGAGTGTTTCTAGAAATATTTGAATAGGTTTAAGGATCTCTTAGCTCAATGTCCACATCATGGTGTAGAAAAATGGAGACCATACCAAATAATTTATAAGGGTTTAGATATTTCAACTAGGACCATACTTGAGTCTATGTAACGACCTAGATTTTTGTTTTGTTGGTGGCCAACCTCTGTTTTGCGTGAACCACGTGGTTTTGTGGTTGGTCGCGTGGTCTGGTTCTATGCCTGTGATTTTTCCCTTGGCTTCTTCCTCATTGGCCCCACCTTTCCCCCCTTTTTTGTTTTCCTCCTTATAATAGATGAGAGAGAAAGTGAGGGGAGAGAGAGGAGATGTAGGAGAGTGAGAGGGAGAGTGGAAGGAGTTGCTATTGGAATAGGTGGAGAACTCGTTGGAGGTTGTGGGAGCCTAGGAGCTCACCAGAGAAGCATTGGGGTCACCGGAATCCACCGACCAAGCACGCATTCTCCTCCCCTTTCCTCCGTCTTTACTTGTTTTGGATAAATGGTTTAATGGCACGAAAATGGCAAAAATGCATGTTAAATCATGGAAAAATGGTAGAAATGATGGGAATGTGATGAATAGCATCCATGTGTAGAGATCCTATGGTTAGGATGAATTTTATGGATTTTAATGAATGATATGCCATATTTTGTGTTTTGTGCTCTTGTTGGTTTTGATTTTATTCCAAGAGCTATGATGAATGGATTTGAATGATGCTTGTTCCAAATGGTAGTAGACTTGAAGCCCACCTTTGGTGGTTTTAGTGTGATTTGTGGTTAGTCAGAAATAGGTCTGCTGGAGGTCCAAATTCTGGCGAATGGTTGGCTAAGGCTTACGAGAGGTTTTCTGACATACCATTTGGCATACGATTTTGCTATCAATATTTAACCCAAAGCCCAGTTTCGGTAGACAGAAAACATCCGGTCTTTTGTTTTATGAGATTTCAGTCGATCAAAATGTTTCGGTCGACCGAAGCAGGGATTTTCAGACGATCGAGTCCCAAGATCGATCAACTGTTCTAGGTGTCTAATGCCCAATTCAGTATATCAATTCTAGTTTGTTTTGTCGAACCAGACCCCTGGCCCATATGCTTAAGGTGTTGGTTAATATTAATCTCATGGATTTTAGATGATGTGTTAAGCATGTGTTTGACATGGTAATCCACATAAATGAGATAAAAATGTGGAATGATTTAATTGAGATTAATTAATGGTTTGATGTGGGTTTTTGGCACAAGAACCACGTTAATGAGACCTTGGGTGTTAATTAATATCTATATATATATGTGTGTGTGTGTGTGTGTGTGTATGTGTATATTAATCTGGAAGGGGGAAATTAATTGGCACAATAATGATTAGGATAATCATTAGAATGATATTAGGGTTTCCTAAAATGAATTAGCAATAAAATTTTGGAATATGGGTAGATTAAAATTTGATATGACTTAGAATTGCTAAGTCTCTCCCTATAATGGTCTAGATGAACCCTAGGGTAATGGACTAACCTTAGGGTCAACCCTTAGTGGTTTTGGGTGTGGTGAACTGATGGGGATATTTAGTAGCATTGTTCAGTCTTGTAAGTGTAATAGGACTTCGAGACCAAGGTTTGGCCCTTGTATGGTGGCTTCTGGGTTAACTAGATACTCAAAAGATGTGTTTGCTAGTGTTCTTGGGTTATCGTCTTGGGTTGAGCATGTCATTTGAGAAATCAGATATTCCCAAGATGTGGTTTTATGTGTTTTCACGAAGTTTTCCTATGGAATTGGGGAATTTCAAATGGTTTTCAAAGCTTTAAAAGAAAGTGATTTAATGGACTTTTGGGAAAGAGATTTTGGATTGAGAGTAGATGACACTCATTATGATTTTACCATGTGATGCTTGGCTTATGGTTTTGTGACACATTTGAGAAATGCTTTCGAAATGGTTTTCCAAAAGAGTTTAGAAAAGAATTGTGTGTGCCTTTCAAAGGTTTTGAAAGTGATTTCCAGTGTTATTTGTGTGGTGAGACCAAGAGGCTGAGATAAGTATTCGTTAGATTCTGGTGGTATAATACTCCTAGATTGCCGTTTATGAGGCCAAGGCTGAGGTGCACAGGTCAAGGGCCAGTTGGACTTGGAGGTATGATACTCCATTTGTTCTGGGTACAGAAGACCCAAGGTACTAACTATACTTTGAGGTGCGTGATAGTGAGCTAGGGGGTATGAAACCTTTGTGTGGCTGGATGTGACACCCTTGTTAGTACGAGTGCTGAGGTTTGTTCTGAATCCACGTGGTTTGGTGTCGGCAATCTGATAGGTATGAGACTTCAATGGGAACCAGTTGTTAGATACGACTGTGGTTGCCGAGGATTGGGGCGATCAAGAGAGAGACTGAATTATCCCATTTGTGATGATGTAGGCTAGGTCTAGGAATATGAAACCTAGGTGTCTAGGTCACCGTAGGGGCGTCGTGAGGAGACGCATCCCTGTGTTTTTGAGTAGCCTGTGAGAAGGCATAGTGTGGCCTGCTGGTTGGGGTGGTGTCTGCCTACATAGGGACTTTCACCGCGGTAGTGCAAGCACCATTGATCACGCTTCAATGGTTTGCTTGTGAGGAGTCACTTTTCCATACATCAAGATTTCTGGTGAATTTATAATTTAATTTATTTCTATTATTTAAGATTGGTAGTTTTGTGAGAACCTAGCTCAATATATTTGTGTTGATCACAGAAAAAAAATCAAATAGGTGAGATGTAGCACCTCTGGGGTGGGGGCGTTACAGTCTATGTGTCAAGAAGCATTCATGAAGAAGATTGAGAATGAAGCATGGGAATTTCTAGGAGAATTAGCTAAGAAAATAATATAGTGGGAGGGTACAAATGATCAAACAATTGATAAACCCACACCCTTCAAAGGCGGTATTCACTCAATAGAGTTTTCTATAGCCATTGAAGCCAAATTCAACACACTAGCTCATAGGTTGGAAGCTCTAGAGATGAAGGAGAAAGTCCAAGTAAACCAAGTGTCCGACCAGGTTCCTTGGTATAAAGGTTATCACTTGGTGGGTCACTTGATGGAAAAATGTCCTTCAGTAGGGGGTCAACCTAATTTTGGACCTGAACAACTAAATGAACCTTTGTTAGGCCTTGAAATTACCCATATGTCCCAAAATACAATCTAGGATGGAGAAATCATCCTAATTTTTCTTGGAACCAGCAACGTCATCATGGAAACAATAATTTTTCTTTCGCTCAAGGCCAACAACAATATTCAAATCATTTTAGGTCCAATCAAACTGTCCAACAGAACTTTAATGTGTTGGATCAAATGACTTCTCTAAAGGAAGGCGAATAGAGAAAGTAAGTATTTTTAAATTTTACTTAGTGCTCTTCAATAACATACACAACCATCAACTGAATTTGAAATGACTAATGCATAGAAAGGTTGAGAGACAATGAAATGCTCAAGTAATTTATAGTGGTTTAGCCAAACCTTGGCCTACTCCACTCCTTAAGGATCCCTTGAGAGTTTCCTTTCCCTTATAATTCAAAGTATAAACTTACTTGTAAGGCAAATCCCTTGCCAATTCTGCAGTCCACAAATCCTTCTCACATCTGGAGAAGCTTGAAACCATTGTGATGCTTTTACAAACTTTCTTACTAATCTCCCAAAGCAAAGTATAGGAATTTTGAGCACTTTAGTCTTGGGAAGAATGGAAGATGGGAATTTAGCTCACTTTCTTGTTTAGGATTCTAAGCTCATGTAAAGTAAGTAAGTGTTGTGTCTTTAGGACTAGTTGGAGCTTCTATTTATATGGAAATGTTGCTTAAGATTTGAGTCTAACGTTTATCTTAACTTTTATAAATGGCTAGCTAAAAAAGGTTCTGATTCGGTATGCGTTTTTGATCAGTCGACCGAAATGTTCAATGATTGGGTACTTTGGTATACTGATATTGATTGGTCGTCCAAATTGATCTAATGGTCCAAAGCATCGATATGTTGAACATGTCCGGTATGCCATTCTTGGGATATTCTAGAAAATTCTATCTAATCAGCCTATTCAGTATACCGATAATTTTAGGTATGCCAAAAATTAGCCTAGTCCAAATAAAAGTAATTTTTTGAGTTATCCTGAATGGGTTTATGGGTTTATCGATTTTCCTAGGTTTT
This sequence comes from Posidonia australis, assembly GCA_024699735.1. Classification (NCBI taxonomy): domain Eukaryota; kingdom Viridiplantae; phylum Streptophyta; class Magnoliopsida; order Alismatales; family Posidoniaceae; genus Posidonia; species Posidonia australis. The sequence continues at coordinate 63,869 of JAMKQA010003743.1, forward strand.
TGGGTCATGTTGGGAGATCATCACACATTCTAGAAAATACAACAAAAATAAAAACAATTACATCAACTTTTTACAATGAATTGGATAATGCAATCTTGATCTTCTTGAGTCTTTCTCTTGAATCTTCAATCTTGCAAGGGCCTTTGTAGCACTATTTCTTTTGATGCTTGCCTTGTCTTTAGATATATCCTATTAGGAATTTATTCATGATTATCCTTTTCACATGCATGCTATAAATTTTTCAAGCAAGTGCACTTGAGGAGGAAGGATGAATACCCTTTAAAGATTTGGACCTTTCTAGAGCTTGTTCCATTTTAGAAATTGCTAAGGTTCCTAATGGTTTGGTGGTGACAACAAGATTGGGTTCATCAAGTAGTGGGACACCAAAATATTAAAAAGATAGGTGAGTGATGGTCCATAAAATAATTTGGTTTTTATATGGGTCATGAAGTGGATGATGACTCTAGTCCAATTAACCTTGATTTTCTTAATAGTTGCATAGACAACTTTGCAAGTAAGTTCATTAAGCTCGTCATTGTGACCCTTTTTTTTGAACAATATATGCAATTTATTCAAGCTTGTTTGGTGAATTGATTGATTTTAGTGGGCTTAAATGTGGCTTTCTTATTTTGAGAGATGGCTTTATATATTTCTAAGTAAGACCAATCTAACTCAAGAATTGAAAGAGTAATATCGACACCATTAGATGATTTTTTTAGAAGTTGGCCAATGAGGGTTTCATCAATGATAAGATGTTACATCTCGATGCATCACAAATCAGCATCAGTACATGGTTTTGAGTCTAAGACTTAGAGCATTATCCATTCAAAACCATTCCCAGCCATCAGGCATCAAAACCATTTATTTCCATTTTTCATGGTGGAGTTGGTGCTTAGGAGGAGAGTACATGGTTTTGATACATCTCCATGTCATTAATACATGCTCATTATCCATTGAAAACCATTTATTTCCATTTTTCATAATAATTGTTTCATATAGGCCAATGGGTCAGCTTCGGCAGACTGAACCAGATCGGTATACCGAACTGGGCATCAAACACTCAGAACGGTCGACCGAATTTGGCATTCGGTCGACTGAAAATCCCAACTTCAGTCGACCGAAATACCATTAGTCAACCGAAATGCCTTCGATCGACCGAAATCCCCTGAAATGGAAGATCGATCATTTTTGGTCTATCGAATTAGGCTCTCTGGTCGAATACTAACAGAAAAATGGTATGCGAAATCAAAATCGGCATACCAAAATTTCTAATTTCAGTAAACTTCCCCAGTGCCCTACCCATTCGTTAGTCAGAATTGGGCCCTCTTGCGGACCTATTAAATGCATACTAAAATTTGCACATTAAACATGGGGTGTAGACCTCTGAGTGCACTTCAAAACCTGCCAAACCATTTAAAAATCCATTAAGCATGTTGTTCTAAATAAAATTATAAAGGCAAGGGACTCATTTCGCAACACTATAGCATGTCTACAATATTCTTCCAAAAACCCATGAAAATCATACAACCTAGCATGATCTCTACTCATTCCAGTCATTCGCACCATTCCCATCATTCCTACTATTTTTCCATGATTTAACATGCATTTAAAATAATTCTCCAAAACTAAGGAAAAGAAGGAAAGAAGGGGGTCGTGTACCTGGATCGGTACTCCAGTGACATCCACCCCACACGGTGCTTCTTTGGTAAGCCTCTGATAGTCCCTAGCCATCGGCGGGCATGAACTTAGAGCTCCTCTCCTCCTAGGCACCAACTCCACCTCAAACTCTCTCTCTCTCTCTCTCTCTCTCTCTCACACTCTCTCGGCTCGCCTCCCCTCCATTAGTCTCCTCCCTTTGGCTTCCCTTCACCTTTATCTCCTCCTCCCCGCATCATGCCGACCACTAGCCCCATCACCCTCACATTGGAGGGGATAGGACAACACGGGTTTTCTATGGTGGCACGAGCGAGGAGAGAAGAAAGAAGGAAGAAAAGATAGGCATGAAGGAGGAGTCTCGCGCCTGAGGGTTGGGGAGAGAGGAAAGAAAAGAAAAGGAAAAGAGAAAAGAGAAAAGGACGGGCACACAAATCGAGGCAATTGTGCATCCTCGACTAGATTCCACATTGGTCCCACCACACAAACAGGTGCACAAAAAGCCATCAAATATCCACATGCCCTAAAAACAACAAATTATCCATTAATAAACCATTTACACAATATTATGATTAATGACATGGTTTACAATTAAAAATGGATAACCAAGCCCAGGTGTCACATCTTACCCCTTTATAAGAATTTCGTCCTCAAAATTTAGTTCTAATGAAACAAGTAGGGGTACTATCTCTAGATGTTCACCTCACGCTCCCAAGTAGCCTCCTCTATACTATAATGTTGCCATTGAACCAATACAAATGGAATTACTTTGTTTTTGAGGGCTTACTCTTTCCTGTCCAGTATTTGAACTGCATTTTCAATCATAGACAGGTCGTGTTGTCGCTCCTCTAGCTGCATTGGTATAACCTAGGATGCATTGGCCAAATATTTCCTCAACATGGGCACATGGGAGGTGCTGTGTACAGTGGCCAACTCTAGAGGCAGTTCTAGTCTACATGGCACTTCATCAATTCTCTTAGTAATCTGGTACGGTCTGATGTATCTAGGGCTTATCTTGCCTCTCTTTCCAAACCGTATCACTGCATTGGTTGGTGATATCGTCAGGAAAATGAAATCTCCTACCTCGAATTTCAAATATCTCCACCTCCTATCTGCATAACTCTTTTGCTAACACCAGGAAGACAACAGCCTCCCCCTAATCAAGTCCACCTTGCCCTCGTACTATTGTACAATCTCAGGCCCAATCAACTGTCTCTCTCCCACCTCACTACAGCAATTGGGTGTCCTGCAAGGTCAGCCATACCGTGCCTCGTATGGTGCCATACCAATACTAGCACGGTAATTGTTCTTATATGCAAACTCAATCAGAGGCAAATGATCCTCCCATGTACCACCAAAATCCAAGGCGCAGGCTCTCAGCATGTCCTCTAGTGTCTGAATGCTCCTCTCTGTCTAGCCATCTATTTGGGGGTGAAAGGGAGTACTAAAACTTAACATTATGCCAAAAGCCACCTGTAAAGCTCCCCAGAACCTCGATGTGAACCTCGTGTCTTTATTAGACACAATAGACATTGGGACGCCATGTAGTCTCACAATCTCTGTAACATACAACTTTGCTAACTTTGCCAATGGAAGGCTCATCCTTATTGGCAAGAAATGTGTTGATTTCGTAAGGCGATCCACAATCACCCAAACCATATCATTCTTTCTTCGAGTCCTTGGCAAACTCGTGACAAAATCCATCGACACATTCTCCCATTTCCACACTGGAACATCCAAGGGCTGCAAAGTCCCTCCAGGCTTCTAGTGCTCTATCTTCACCATCTGGTAGGTTGCACGCTTCGCCACATACTCAACAATTTCCCTCTTCATTCTAGGCCACTAGAAATTCCTTTTTAGGTCCTTATACATCTTGATGCTTCCTAGATGAATGGTATATCTAGAGCGGCAAGCTTCATCAAGCAGACTATTCTTGATTTCCTCCACTTGAGGCATGTACAACCTAAGGGCATTCCCAACTTTCAGCTTCCTCCAGATATCTAACACAAAGGAATTATACTGCTGAGTGGCGAAAATTGCCTTGATTGTCCTCAAGTGAATAGATAAATTTGCTAGCACAACTCTGGCAGCTCCTCAAGACTATCTCCGACGTCTTCACTCTACTAGCCCCTTCAACAATTTCCATTCACGAATCATCAAGCTTGTCATAACATGAGTGTGTCTGCTCAAAGCATCTACAACTACAATTGCTTTCCCTAGGTGATATGACAGGCTGAAGTTATAATCCTTGATATACTCCACCCAGTGCATTTGTCTCAAGTTCAGATCCTTCTGAGTAAATATGTACTTCAGACTCTTATGATCTATGTACACCACAAACTATTTGCCATACAGATAATGCCTCCTGTAGACACCCCAATTTTGAGCTCATTTGGCAGCAGGCTCCTCCGGTTGATGCTCTGGTCGCAACCACCAAAACCCTAGTCCACGTAGGTCCCAATCAGACCCACACTAGCCCACATGACCAAATAAAACACTAAAACCCATTAAAATTCACT
>JAMKQA010003744.1:0-37828 GCA_024699735.1 Posidonia australis
TGAAAGTGATTATAGTGAATAGTCCAATCTGCAACGGATCTCAATCCTATTTTAACAATTATTTTGCCATTAATAGTATTAGCTCATGTAGCACTCATGTTACCAGAACCAGCAGCAAAACTTGTGCCAACTGAAAAGGGACCGACAGACTGATATACATGGAATACACTAGAAAATATCTGAAAATTAAATCGCCCAACTTATGTTTTGTTTCCTTAGGCAGATGTCATGCTTTATAATTGGTTTTTCCAGCTCTTAAATTTTGCATTCATGTAGCTTGTTGACGTTTGTATTGGTTGAAACCTGTGGGTTCTATCTTATGCTCAGTTAATTTCTAGTATGTCTTGTAGGAGGAAGTACGCATGTTGTGGATCCCATATACAAAGAGAAACACAGCATGCATTCATGTATGGATAAAAATAAATCTTAACTACTCTTGAGTTTGTCTGTTGCATGCTCTGAATCTTAAGCAACGTACTTCCTTAGTTGCTGTTTTACGATTGAAAAAAACCATTTGGTCTGACCGTTTTAGTTCCTCTTCTGGGAGTGGTTATCATCACTTTTTCAGAAAGTGACATCTGAAAAGGTCCCATCATTTTGTGCATGTTTAATTAAAAGATCCATTCTTCTTCTTCTTGTTCTTCTTCCTCTTCTTCTTCTTCTTCTTCTTCTTCTTCTTAAAGAAAGAAGTTTCAGTCACGTACTTCTCAAACGTTGCTTTCCTTGTTCCACAATATTCTTCAATACAAATCCATGCAAAAGAAAAAATCTGGATTAACTTTTTTTTGCTTGTGTTTGCGTGTGTCCATCATTCTTAATCATGTTTCTCCTATTTGCAATCCAGCATCTCTAATGGGGTTCTTCTTTAATTTTGACAATTCACAGGTGGTCGCAGATTGCAGCTCGCTTGCCGGGTCGGACCGACAATGAGATCAAGAACTTTTGGAACTCCACCATCAAGAAAAGGCTGAAGAACTCAGCAACGCCTTCCCCTGGAAACAGTGGTTATCCAGAGAGCGCAGAGGACGTGGGAGGAGGAGGACTACTGCCCATCAATGAAAGTGAGACAACAGCGATATTCATCGACTCATCATCGTCTGGTTCCCCATCCTCTATGCATGCTACAAATCTCAGCAACCCATTCAATCCACCTGCTCTACAATATCAAAGTCATAGCTACAATACAGGAATAGCTTCTGAATGCTTCCAAGTTAGAACAGAAAGCATATCGCCATTTGGGTTTGGAGATGGCTTTTATGGGAATCATGCAATAACAGGCATCACTAAGCCCGCTGGATTCATCAGGGAGGAGGGATGTGAGCTTTTTATGCCTCCACTGGAGAGCATCAGTTTTGAGGAGAATACCACTGCTACCATCCATACCTATACTAGTACCACTGGAGACAACGCCATTGGGACGATCAACTACGACGGCAAACAGTACTTCAGCAACACTTGTGGTAATGACTGTAAGGTTGATGGCAACAACGGAAATAACATCAGTGGGGAGAATGGTGTGGGGAGAAGAAGCTGCTGGGAGGGCGAGAACATGAGGATGGGGGAGTGGGACGTCATGGGAGAATTAATGGAAGATGTTTCCTGCTTCCCTTTCCTTAATTTCCATGTAGAATGATTAGCCATGGCCATAGCTTGCAAGAGGGAAAAGGCAAATGTTCACCACACACACACACACATATATATATATATTTTTATTATTTTTTTCGTTTTACTTTTTGTACATTAGAAGATATTAAGTATTGTTCAAAACCCTATTCTTCAAGACTATCAAATGCTGCACCAATGAATGGCATCTGCAGATCAATGGAAAACCAGCATCGGCTTCTATTGGCTGGTTTCTTGTGCATAAGAATCACCTGTCTTTGATCATAACTTTTGGCCCTTTTCTTCTTTCTTTATCATTGCACTTTAGTTTGTCTCCCTTTGACTCAAAGTGAACTGATCACATGGCAGATCAATTTCGAGGGCTACCACCACATGCATCTGATTAGGACTTGAGACATGGAAGTACCAGACATGCAAGAAAAATTATGACGTACAAAACATCAATATTAGACTTGCGAGAATTCATATTTCTCCATGAGTAATTCCAAAAGCTAATTAAAGTGGAGCCGTATACACACATATGAGACCATCTTGACTGTATACAAATAATTCTTGGTATTTTTCTCGTACATTTCAAAAATCAATATATACTAAATTTTAACCCACTTCATAATCTTCAATACGCTTTCGAGTCATTATTTGTAAGCTAATTTTCTCGTTGAATTACGAATGCAGTTTTAATAGCTGAAATTTTTTACTCAAACTTGGGACTTTTAAATGAAGGTGTCATGCTAATCGGGTTCCCATGACAACTAACAAACACATACTTCATACTATACTAAAAACGATTTTTATATGGTTAAAATTATTTGAAAAATAAAAAACATGTGTGTACAACAAACATGGTTATACACTCCCATATAGCCAGATTGTCCCAAGGACCACCCTACCTGTTGCTGCATCTCAAGTTTCAACCCATCTTGAATTATTTTTCTTGAGAAATTTCTTCAGTTGCACTTCTTACCTCTCTCCATTATTTTGCTCCATTTGGCCTGTCACAACCAACAATCATCATTAGACTAGAACATACTGTTAGCGAGAAAGGGTAGATTACAAGTGGGCAATAATTGAAGTTCTCGTTCCCATGCTAACTACTAAAAGTGCTGATCAAGCTTACGATAAATATATAATTGCCCATGGATCATATCGGATGTGGAATATTGTAGAGTCTTGAAGGGTCATGGCTTCTTGACTTGAACAATTAATCCATGTACTTTGCCGTTCAGTTAGGACTGTGACCTCTTAGCTAATAAGCGAATAGCCAGAAACACCTACAAGCAAGAGTTGCAGATGACAGTAGGCTCTTTTTGCAACAATTTTTTACTGTTGCAACTACAACGTCAGACTTAACTAGATGTATGGTATGAATATTGCGAAGCAAGTTGAAAGTGTGGGGACGTCGCCCGTCCTATGGTGAAGCTTTTTATGCCTCAACTCCTTGGTGTAGTCGCATGTCGTTTATATTAGAGGTTGAAATGATGGAAAGCTTGCTTTCAGTGTCTGTGCATGGTTTTGGTACCTTTGCAAAGTGAAAGAAATTCAGCATTTTTTTTTTATTTTTTTTTTCTCAAGCCTGCGTTTCTGCAGTGTTGCTGTAACTAGTCAGACCTCTCGAATCGATTAACCATTTCTTCGCTCGTGGAATCGATGATCTTTCAAGTAATCTGCACCAACATGGTCATGTGTCATGTAAGTGTGTAACTCATCATAGATCAAAACTTGGTTATTTTAACTAGGAAATTTTTCTATTGCGATGGTGAGCACAAGCTGAGGGTGCATACGGCTAGAATAGAATTGAATCATTTTTTGTAGTTTGATTTGATTTAAATTTGTTTAATAGTTTGGTTAAGTTCTCAAGATTTGAAACTGTTCTTAGTGATTTAGTTTTTGATTTTGGATGTGGTTAACCTAATGGAATCAAGAATATATAAATATTTAATATATTATATATAAATATATTATATAAATATTTTACATCTCCGACCTTCATCTACGAGTGGATTAAATGGATTTAAATCTCCACCATTCATCTACCATTGGTTGATAGTATATTATTTTAAAATTACTTTTGATAGTGTACTATCACAAGATATTTATTGCTTTTTACTTAATTTTGTTGGATTCATGTTCAATATAATGTATTTTAAAATTGAAATGGGTATTTTAAACTATTGAATGAAGATTGGCTTGTTGATAAAGCAATTTGTTATTGACTTACACATTTTATTTTACTCCATTTCATTTTATGCAATAGTTGAATGATTCTGCACTATCCATTTATACCAATTGATTTACAATTATTTATGTAAATGAATGCCATTCTTAACAAATTAGATTATAAGTTTATAACATACTAGATTATGATGACATTCTTGACCATCATGGATTAATTATAAACTAAGATAATCTTGGTTGGATTATAAATTTATAAAACTAAAGGCAGCATGTATAATGTTTGACCTTCATCGTTGTAAATGATAATCTTGATTGCAACTCTCATTAATTATTTTTTAATAATATTGTTGAATTATATTTTGATAGACATTTAGATTCAAAATCAAGAACTGAACCAAACCAACTAACTTTTGGACATTTCAATTCGATTTAGTTCCAAGTACATGCATGATTTGGTTGAGTTTCAATATAAGAAAAGTATAATTCAGCTCATAATTTTTGTTAAAACCAAATCGAACCACACCATACATACCCTCACAAGCAATCTTGACCCAGCAGCAGTGTTTTTACATGAAAAACATCTAGGAACCCAAAAATTACTAGGGAACAAAAAAAATACTGGGAATCAATTTTTTTTTGAAAAAAATAATAGAAAAAATCGAAAATGACAAAACATTGGGACCTAGAACCAAAACTCAAAAAAAAAAGTGGAAAAGTATGGAGCGTGGGGCGTAGCAGAAAACTCCTCTATTTTATTAAATTGTGTTAGAGTACTCTCTAAGCTGCAAACTTGGGCAGACCTCTAGCTTATATGGTAATGAATATACGTAATGTCCCTTCCTGAAGTTAGTCTTGGAAAGCCACCAATATTACAAACCAAGTAGGGTTTAGGGTTTCCAAATGCTAGAGGAATCAACTTACTAGGCAAGGACAAAGCTCCGGGATCCTGGTCACGGGCAGCCATCTCTCAAATGAAATGGAGAGCTGCAATATGCCTGCCCATATCTATATGGCATGATTATGAAGTCTGTATGACATATAGTTGCAATAACAATGCAATTGCAATGTAAGACCTTAAAAGTGAGAAAACTCTTCAGTCTCCAATCATTGGCTTTTCTTACTTTGGATTTAGGAAGTGTTTCGTTGGCTAATGGATGGTGTAATTTTACGTGGTCATATGCTCTTGATTGCCGGGCGAGAATGAGCACACTCTCACAAGAAAAAGACATCCAACCCATGCTGTAAAACGAGTGAGTAAGCATTATGGGACATAAAAAAGGAGCATTTCTGAGGAATCCGGGCGATTGTTGGCAACAGACTGTGGTCGTGGGACACTACTTTCTATATACATATGAGATGTTGATGATACCTTCCATGGACGTTTCACTGTTGTCTCGTGAAGAAGGCCATGTGAGTGTCTGTTAACTCAGAACAAATTGAAGCATGATGACCTCGTCGAAGCCTGAAAAAATAATGGACCAATCGCTCGGTATGAAATACACTAACGCCCTCCAGTTAATGGGAGCAGGAATGCTATTGTTTCACGGGACATTAACCACGCCATTCAGTCACTTGACAACGTACACGGAAGAAACATGTGAACCAGTAGCCAGCAACCAATCTTAGATTCTTAGCTCCAATTCTCCTTTCTCATGTAAAAGAAAAAGTCGATACAGAAATAGTATCTGCACTGAAACTAGAAGAGGAACATAGCATTTAAATGTCAGGAAAACCTCCTTTCCCCTTCATTGAGAGGGTTGTTACACAATCAATTATGTGTTCGTACTTGAAAGATAATATTTATCTATATACATCTAGAGCTTGACTGTATATCACACATTATTCTAATTATACTCTTTATCGCCATTGAGATTTGAGATTGGTTGAGGCCCGTAACTGGAACAAGTCGAAAAGAAACCCAGGTTTTCATTTAATTGGATACCCAAAAGATGCTCCCGACATTACTGAAATATATGGTTAGGCTATGACTTAGAACTGATTTGTCTCCTCCCAAGTATCCAAGAATTTTGCAGTATACCATATATGGAGCTGGACCATCTTTTTATGAGGTGGGTGGCAACGACCTCAACTTGAATTTTGATAATACCATACCACTCGATCAAAGTTACTGAAGTTCCCTCTTCAAGTTTGATAGGGATCGCTTCAATGTAGGTCAGAAGGCTTGGTATTGTTAGTTAGATGCTAATCCGGAGGCACAGACTGGAACTTCTATTTTCCATGCTTCTGCTCTGCCATTATGAAAACCTGCCATGATTAGCTTGACTCCTCTAATTGAATATCTACTGAAAATAATTACTATCATTCTAGGGAGACAAAAGGCCACATAGAAAGAAGACCAGTACATGATAAAATCCTAATACTTTTCTAGAAAATGATGACCATTGGAAATTACAATAGCACATCTTCGATGTTTAGGGCCTAATATGGTAATAGTGAATGGAGACTTCAAGCAAAAAGAATACACTAGCTTTCTCTGTATTAGACTGTCATAAGATTTTGACTGGCATAACATACCAAAACAAGGACAGGAGAGCTCAGTTCATATTATCGAATGATAACGTTACCTCTTTGAAACCATGACCGACGCATTGCTTGACGAATGTGTCTTTCATGCTTCTCTAGAAGTGCATCAACCTTGTGAGATTGAGACAACAAAGGCCCTGAAAACTCAACCTTGTCTTCTTCTTGATCTCGGTAACCCTGAGTTATTCAAATAAAGGACAAAGTTAGCACAGAATTTTATCAAGTGGAAAAGTAGAAGATTAAATATAAAAGTACCAAAGTGCTCCTGTTAGATGGCATCTCATCATTTAGGTAAAAAGATTCTGAAAAATCTTGAGAATGAAATACTCCAGAACCAGCAAATGAGTCTGGACGTCCTAACTGCACCCACTGTTTCAAGAGTTCCCGCTTTGTTGTCTTGCATGACTCATCTCCATTAGAAACCTGATCATTTCTAGAAGGTTTGTCTCCTTCTTGGCCCTCTGAACTAACAACAGTGTTACTTGTGTGGATATTTGAAGAATCTAGTGTGTTGGATGCATGCCATTTTAAACTACGTCTACCATTTGATCTTGTGGATGTGCTGTCTTCTCTCTGCCTCTTGGCCCACGCAAAACCACTAGATGTAGAAACTTGTAAGGGACCAGAAAAGGGAATTTGTCCAGGTGAGGCATGGTGCATACACTGATCCTCGTCTTGTGAATTTATCTGTGGCATTGGTTGCAGATCCACAAGAAGTCTAGTATTACCGTCCTTATTTGGAATATTCAGCTTCAGATTATCACTCTCAACTCCATGGGCACCGGTCTGTGGTTCCTACAAAGATGGTGATCATAATCTATTCAGAATAGTCAGGACTCAACAATATAAAAGATTCTCCATTGCTTTGTTCAGTCAGCTTACGGTTGAATTTATTACAAAGGTTTAATATCATCATGATATTAGTAAAATAAGAAATACCTCTATGTGTGTTTTCAACCTACATGGGCCTTTTAGTTCTGGTTTACATACTCTTGATCTATGCATTGCTCCTGATCCACGCCCTCTCGCAGGTATCCCTTTCCTGAAATTAGCATAAGGAACCATTTGATACTGTTCAGCATGAAGGACAGATACTACATGAAACCAAATTGTTTTTTTATTTATTTATTTGAGTGGTATGAAATTGAACTGTTTGAAACAAAAATCACACAAACTTAAAGAGACATACACTGACCATGACTAATGGAAAACAAAAGATATGATCTCAATTTTTAGGTTAATTAGTTAATTAGGATAGTGATGCAATATATTCCCATCAAAATCCACATGTTGAATTACCAATGTTATATTGTTAATTCGAATGCTTACAGGATTTTTTTTTGAGGTCAGGAATAATATTTGTCTATCAATCAGAAAAAGAAGTGACCTATCAGAGCGCATGCAAGCAAGAACTTTGAGGTGCCTACTTGAGTTTTCATGTGCAAAATCAATGAGTAATGAGCTAACCTGCGAGACACCTCGCGAATCTTTGCATCAATTTCCTTGTTAGGAGGATATTTGGGTAAACTTGAGGGATCACAAGCATAAGGCTTTGTCTTGAAGTACTGAGATAGGACCCAAAAAAAGATGCTAAGCGCAAATAGTTCAGCTAGGAATCTTCCACAACATTTATAAGAAGAATCACAAAATTGAAAGATAAGACTAAAACAAAAGGCATAAGGAAAAGGGAAAAGAAAATGGACAGAAATCAGGTCAGAGAGAAAAGTTCATCACTTTGTATTTACATAATTTTCTCATCCGTTTTTAATCTTATTCTTGAAATTTCAGGAATTATCAACAGGTAAAGTATTCTAAACTCCTGACATTATTTTGAATACTTGGCTGCTTGATTTGAATCCGAAGGATGCAGATTTCCAAAAAGGGGTAATCCAGGAAAGGAGCTTTGATGGTCCATCTGATGACAAAAGTTGGAAAAGATTTGGCAGCATCTTTATCTATTTCCCTTTTTTTGAGGATTTAATATTTGTAAACTTGCCACTATGCCAGTATCCTAGAGCAGTCTAGCAGAATAAAAACTTCAATTCTAATTCTTTAAATGAAGGGTGTAAGTATATACTGATAATGTCAGTACAATCAGGTTTGTATTGGTTCATTTCTTTTTTTCTTGCTTTTTTTTAATACGATGTATAAGAATGGTAGAACTAACTTCCATGATTTCCAAGGAACAAATTGCTAGACAGGTTTGATTCTCTGATCTTAACATATCTGAGATAATCCTCTTTGGCATTAACAGAGATGAAATGGCAATGCGAAATGTGGAGGAATACACATGGATGCACGTTACTACTATAAGCAATCATAGGCCCCTTATGGGACAGAACCAGCATGGTAACACAATAAGTGAAATACCAAAAGGAATAAATCATTGTCCCCTTATGTGACAGAACTAGCACGGTAACACAATAAGTGAAATACCAAAAGGAATGATAAGGGGGAGAATGTCTGCAAAATTACCTCAGATTTAAGGGCAGATAAGGCTGTACCACGCTTGTAAGGCTCCACAGAAAGAAGTGTTTCTATCAAACTAAATGCATTTGCTGGAAAATCTTTGAATGTCTGCTTAAGAGAGCCCTCATAGGGATGTTGAGGTCTGAAAACAGTTGCATGTGGCAACTTAGTTTTCTTCCAATACTCCTCAGGAGGTGAACCACAAAGCTTAAATATTTTATGCAATTGCTCAACCTACAGATGAAGGGATTTGCTTCATAACATCAACTTTCACTTAACACAAAAAGAAAAACAGAAAAGTACATAATGTCATTTGTATGATAGATTTGCCAAAAAAAGATGTGCAAAGGAAACATGCAACAGATGCACACATCTTAGATTTGAAGTGAACGTCCAGAAAGCATGAAAATTTATTATGCACGATCACAGGATCCTCTTTTCAGATGTCATGAATTATGCATTTTTTAAGGAAGCTAAGGGGAAAAAAGGGAAGAAGATATTTTCCAATCTCGTTCATTTTAATAACTGAAGCAAAATTTTCAATTTATAACTCTTTCTGGTATCATCTGATTGGGACATTCGCATCTACTCCTAATTTTTTGTAAACGATCAATGAGCTATATTGTTTTCTTTCTGTACCATTCATGAAAATATTGTGAGAATCTACCTTCAAAAGTTTCATGTCCTAGTCATAACCTAAGGGAAAAAAGATATCTTCCATTCTCGTTCATTTTAGAAACTGAAGTGAAAATTTCAATTTATTACTCTGTTAGGAAAAAGAAAAATTCTATGTTTTTATAATTACAAAGAGACTACATTTCCCTATACATAGAAGAACCCATACTTGATCTACAATAAACCTAATAAACGAATAACCCAAAGATCCATATAAGGATCCATCTACTCTAACACTCCCCCTCAAGTTGAAGCATATAAGTTTATCATATACAACTTGTTACACAATGAATGATAGTTATTGGAAACAACCGCTTTAGTGAAAATGTCTACTAATTGAGTTAAGGAGGAAGTGTTAGGAGTTATAATATGCCCATTTAGCACAGTATTCCTGATGAAATGGCAGTCAACCTCAATATATTTTGTTCTTTCATGAAACACTGGATTACTTGTAATGTATATAGCAACCTAATTGACATAATACATAGGCTGATAAGCATAGGCTTATTAGGAAGGAATCTAATCTCTGTCAATATAGACCTTATCCACATCACTTCACACATTGTATGGGTCATTATTCTATACTCAGCTTCAGCACTAGATCGAGATACAACATTTTGTTTCTTGTTCTTCCAAGTGATTAAATTGCCTCCAACAAAAGTGTAGTAATCAGATCTAGACTTCTTATCTCGTTTGTAACCTACATAACCTGAATCAGAATAACTGACCACAATGAGATGCCCATGACTTTTTCAGAACCACTCTTCAAATTAAGGATACACACAATTCAGTCAGAATCGATTAATCGAACTAAATCGAATCATTTTTAATGGTTCGATTTGATTTTGATTTGTTGAACGGTTCGATTCAGTTTTTAAATTTTAGAACCATTCTTAGTTATTCGATTTTTAGTTCTAGATATGGTTAACCGAACCAAGAACTAATCTATATTTTTATATATTATATATATATAAATATTTTACATCTCCACTCTTCATCAACTAGATTTAAATCTCTACCGTTCATTTTTATTCAAAGTAATATAAAAGCTTTTTACATTTCAAAACCCTATCTCTAACTTGATTTCACTTTCACATTTTCACTCCTCCAGTCCAAGCTCCACCCGTCCACTACTCTGGGCTCCAACAACTACCGACCAATGTGCCTGTGCTCCACCATGTCGATCTGCTCTAGGCTTCAGCGACCACCGACCAACGTGCTCATGCTCCAATGCTCCACCAAGCCGATCCGCTCCAGGCTCCAGTGACTGCCAACCAACATGCCCGTCTGCTCCATCGTCTCCACCAATGCTCCATTGCTCCGTGCCATCTACTCCAATGTGTCACCTACTCCATCGTCTCTCCCAGTGTGCAGTGGATCCATGTCATCTGTTCTAAAAGGAACTTATACTCATACAGATACTCTCACAGTCTCACCCTTACTAGACCAAAAGGCCTAATCTCTTCTTCTATTGCACACCAATTGTCTTCACATGCAAACTAAAGTTCGTTTCCCACTCTTCTATTTGATTAAAGCAAGTAACTTAATTATTTAGTATTATAGTTCAGAAGTATATTGGTGTATTCCTTTTTCATTTTGGAGAACATTTTATTAATAAGTTTGATGTAACACCAAGAAAGCTTGTACTGGAGATACCTACATGCCTCTAATTAACTTTCTGCGTTTTAACAACTTCGCATGGATATTGGTTCATCTACTATTGCAGGTGGAGTCATGAGTCTTGTGCTTGGCTACTTGAACAACTTGGTGATAGAAATGGCATTTTGATACAGGTAAAAACTAACAAATACGTTACAATCCTTAGGTACAACACAAGAAAATGCTTACAATCCTTAGATACAACACAAATTTGATAGATATTTAGATTAAAAACCAAGAATCGAATCGAACCGACCAACTTTAGATGGTTCGATTCAATTCCAAGTACACAAAGGATCCGGTCCAATTTTAATATTATGAAAATCGATAGACACGGTTTGGTTCATGGTTTTTATCAAAACCAAACCGAACCAAACCATGTGTGCCTCTACTTCAAATATAACAAAATGTGTAAGGAGGCTTTCCAATGTACTAATATGGGTTTATGCATAAACTAACTGATCATTCCCACAACAAAGGTGATATCTGATCGAGTCACAGTAAGATATATAAGTTTCCCAACAAGTCGCCTATACAATCTAGCATCCTCCAACATTTCAGAAAACTCATTCTACAAATCCAAACTAGAGTCAATGAGAGTTTTTTTAGGATGACAACTAAGCATCCTAGTTTCCTACAACAAGTCAAATACATATCTCCTTTGAGATAAGGCAACTCTATTCTTTGCATGAGCAATCTCAATCCTAATAAAATATCTAAGCTTCCCCAAACTTTCGATATAAAGTTCTCTTTGAGGAATTCTCTGCTTACCTCAATCTTTGCACTATCACTGTCAGTCAAAGAATATCATCTACATAAACTATCAAAATGACACAACCTGTGGATCTCTATCTAACAAAGACTCAATGATCTACATTACATGGCTTAATCCAGCTTTTACAAAAACTCCACTGAATTTAGTAAATCATACACGTGGACTTTGCTTTAAACCATATATGACCTTCCTAAGCCTGTATACATGAGTCTCTTCTTGAGCAACATACTCTAGAAATTGCTTCATGTATACTTGTTTTTGTAAATTACCATATAGGAAAGCATGCAACAGTAGAAAAAGTCTCAAAATAATCCACACCATATGTTTAAGTAAAGCCACATGCTACTAGACAGGCCTTGTATCGATCAATGATGCCAGTAAATTTGTATTTAACGGTAAACACTCAATGACAACTAACAATTTCTACATCAAGCGGAGTCAAAACCAAATCCCAAGTCTCCTGAGACCGCAAGACAGCCATTTCTTCATCCATCGCTTGCTTCCACTAAGATACAAAATACGCATCTAAATAATTCTTAGGTATAGAAACAGATGATAAAGACATGGCAAACGTCCGATACATAAGATGAAGGTGATCATAAGACACAAAGTGAGACAAAAAATGCATAGTAGAATGGTTACCTTTTCTTTAAACAATTGGAAGATCAATATCAAAAGTAACAATAGGAGGTGTAGTAGACGGACCTACATTTAGTGAAGACGAAGAGGTGGTTTTTGTGAAAGCAGCTTGAGTCACTTTTGTTACTGGTGTATGCCTACGATGGCTAGTCTTTTAGAACAATATAAGGAGTATTAACCTGATCATCAAGAGAAGCAATCAAAGGCAAGGGAATAGACACACTAGGAGCAAAAGGTGTCCAAAAAGAAATAGACTCAAAAGAGGTTACGTGAAACATGATATTTCCTATAAAGAGGATCATAACAATAATAACCCTTTTAAGGACGAAAGTAAACAACAACCATACACTGAACAGAACGAAGAGAAAGTTTGTCCAAGTTTGGAGTAGTATCTTGAATAAAACACAAACAACCAAAGACTTTGGGAGGAAGAGGAAACAAGGACCTTTGACGACAACACCAACGACAAGGTTGGTCGGTGGTGAATGCGCTGCTACAACATAGGCTGGTAGATAACGACGATGGGTGTGCTTCTTTCTTTCTTTCTTTTTTAAGTTGTTGAAAACCCTGTACTCTTGATACCATGTTAGGGAAAAGAAGAATTATATATTCTCATAATAACAAAGAGACTACATTCTCCTGTATATAAGAAAACTCATACTTGGCCTTACAAGAAACCTAATAAACAGATAACCCAAAGATCCATATAAGGATCCATCTACACTAACATACTCTTTCTGGTATCATCTAATTAGGACATGCATCTACTCCCTATTTTCGTAAAAGATCGTTGTACTATATTATTTTTCTTTCCGTGCCATTCATGACAATTTCGTCAAAATCTACCTTCAAAAGTTTCACGTCCTTGTCATATAACATCGTAAATAAGAAAAATTCCTCTCTTTCAAAGACCAAAAAAATATTATGTTGGAATATGCTCATGTTAGCATATGTTAGTTTCGCAGGTTTTTTAGAAATTGCCCATGCAAACAGTTATTCATCCTACAAACTTAACAAATATAGTGTTCTTTTATGGAAAGATGATTCTTATTTTACCACTGATTCACCATAAATTTAGGCCATCCTACAATAACTAGACTTCGAGGTCCTTCCAAAAAAACAAGACTTCAAGGACTTACAAAAGAGTAAGGACCCCTTTATCCCATCAAAATTGCTTTTAGCCTGAATTGGGCATTCATTCTAAGAATTGAACGCCAGGTTGAGAGTCATCGATAAGTCAAACTCTTAAATCACAAATGGATCTTCTGGAGACAAGGCCAACCTTGATTTATGGGAAAATTTTGATCATATAATCACATTGAATTCACACTTTTTAATACTCACATCTTCCCTCAAATTATTCCATAACTGGTTTTCAAATAAATGCACGGAAGCTAGTGAGCTTACAGAAAATTAGAGTAAATCATGCTAAGTCTTAGATGAAACATCAAAATTGAGTACCTCAGTCCTTCCTTGTAAAATAGGCTTCCCAAGGAGCAGTTCTGCAAAAACACAACCAACACTCCACAAATCTACAGATGCTACATAGTTTGTTGAGCCTAACAGAAGTTCAGGAGGTCGATACCACAGAGTCACCACACGGCTTGTCAAAGGTTGCCCTTTATCAGGATTAAGGAAATTTGCCAGCCCAAAATCTGCAATTTTCAGTACTCCTTCATTGTTAACTAGGAGATTTGCACCCTTTATGTCTCGATGCATAACACCACGTGAATGGCAGTATCCAAGTCCAGATAATAATTGGTGCACATAGCACTTCACCTGGAAGAGATATACTGCATCTTTATCACATATATTCATAGAAAAACATACAATGTCTATAAATCTCAAAACCTATTAGGTTCCTAGCTAGAAAATTCAAATTATGTAGCAGCATGCCCTGAAATTAGTTGATAAAATTTACTAACCTGTGATTCACTAAATTTGATTTCAGGACAAGCTAGAAGTCCAGCAAGATCATGCTCCATGTATTCAAACACAAAATATATACTAGATGATAATCGAGAAGCAATTAAGCCTTCCAGTTTCACAACATTTGGATGGTCAAGCTTGCGAAGTATTTGTATTTCTCTGGCCATAAATCTAACGCTCTCAGGTTCAAAATTGTCAAAGCGCACCTTTTTCAGAGCAACAATCTTCCCAGTATCAAGATCACGTGCCCGAAACACACTGCTGTAAGTACCTTGTCCAATCTGTAGAGGCCGGAAGATATATCATCTTGGGAAATTTTTACTTATTAAACAACATTGACAGAAACAAATGGACATCAGGCATATATTTCAGCAACAATCATAGTTTTCCAGCATAATGAAAAATATAAATTAGGTAAAAATGATTAGCACCAGGCTAAAGAAGGCATATCAAAATCTATGTTTCCTTTTGCTGCTATCCAAATATCAATCTTATCATCAAGTAATATGTTAGAGGTATTAGTTATGTATATGCGTTAGATGGGTTGTTGGATATCCAAGTAATGCAAGTTTCTTATATATATGTACTCCTTCGCATAGTAATAAATTAATTCTCATTCTTTATCCTAATCTTATATGGTATCTAGAGCCTAGGCGCAAGAGTCAAGAGCAAAACCCTAACCCTAACCCACCTTTTCTTTCTCTCTCCCTCCCACCGCCAAGAGCCTCACCCACAGCTGCCCATGCCAGTCCAGCCGCCGGCCTGCCTTCCCCTTCACTCCAGGCACCTCCTCCCATCCTGCCAACCTCTCATTTTCCCTCCGGCAACTCCTACAGCCTTTGCCATCGGTCGGGCATGCGTTTTTAGGCTAACGTATCCCTCTTCTTAGAATATATGTATATATATATATATGCTGTGTAGGCATTTTTGTGGTGTATATGTGCCAGGAAAGCCCTTTTTGTGCTGTCTTTATGTGCTAGTCTTCGGGTTCAGCTGTGTTTCTGTGTTGATTTGACGTGATTAGCTTTGGTTCTACCTATTTGTGTACTCCGACTCTTGTTCTATGGCTTCCTCTTTGACTTCCAATCCTCCTAATGAAACATGGTCGTTGAATCTTAGTGGAACCACCATAAAATTCAATGGTACCAATTATCTTCTACGGGCAAAGGCATTCACTATGTTCCATGGCGTACATCAGAAGATCAAACATATCACTGATGATCCTCCATCGCCCAAGGATCCTAACTATGATGGCTGGTGTGCTAGGGGTAATATCATAACTCATCAAGAGTATGGAGTCCAATATTACTTTAGATGTGATGTTGTTGATGCTTGTCAAGACAATCTGGAACAATCTACAGAAGACCTATGGACACGAGAAAAATTATCTCCCAATTTTTTGAGATTTATAAGTAATTCTTTTCCTTTTAGCAAGGAAATCGTTCAGTTCAGAAATTCTACACATCTTTATGTGTTCTCCTTAATGAATTGAAAGGTCGTCAACCATTTCTAGATATGGAAACACTTGTCAAGTTTCTTTTTGGCATCTATCCTAAAATTTCCTCACAAATTCAAGGACATGTACCTGGAGCAGACACAATACCATCGTCATTTGCTACTTCTGCTTGAACCCTAAGAGTCTCCACTAACACTTCTGTTTCCAGTCTGCTATACTTTACTCGAGGACATGGTCATGGCCCTACTGCTCGAGACAGTCGTATCAGTCGCAAGTGTGATCATTATGACCATACAAATCACACTTCTGCAAGTATTGAAACAATTTGGTCAACCAAAGTAGGCTCAGAACACCACGGTAGACAGCTCTGCTGTGCTTCTTCTAGTTCATATACAGTTGCCATTTCTCAGGTAGATTATAAGAGATTCCTTTAACTTTAGGCGAGCGTTTCATCTACTACTGCGACTCATGCCACTCCCTTAGGTGCATTTCTAGCTTCTAAGGACAATTCTTGAGTAATAGATTCAGGTGTTTCTTCTTTTATGTTAGGTAATCATAATTCATTTTACTTCCTTTCTAATCATTTTCTTATGTAATTTATGTCTATTGCCAATGGTAGTCATTACTCTGTTGGTGGTGAAGGGGAGGTTATTGTCTCTTCCTAACTTCCTCTTCACAAAGTCTTGTATATTCAGGAACTATAGATTTCGCTATTAACCTTCTTTCTTTGAGTATGGTTACCAAAGCCCTAAATTGTTCTGTGACCTTCTTTCTCTCTTATGTTGTTTTTCAGGATAAACAGACAAGAAAGATATATACATGATGGTCTATACTTGCTAGTACGTGATGAAATTCCAAAAGGACTACTGTCTTGGTCACCCATCTCGTCACAACCTTCAACAACCTTACCTTAGGTAGCTATTGAGTTTTTCACTTATGATACCTGTCTATTGGGTAAACACTATCGTGCTACAAGTCTACTAGTGTCAATCATAATTTGTTTGAGTTAATTTACTATGATATTTAAGGACAACTAGCACATTCTTATTCCGTATCTGGTTTTCAATATTACATTATCTTTATTGATGATTATTCTAGAGTTTCGTGGGTTTATGTGTTCAAAGATTGTTTGCATGTTCTTGATATTGTTAAAAGATTCTTTACTAAAATAAAAAATAAATTTCTACTTCTCCAAAGATTTTTCACATTGATAATACTTTGGAATTTCTTTGATGTGATCTTGAAAATTTCTATACTTCATTATGGATTATTCATCAAACAACTTGTCCTCACACCTCTCAACAAAATAGTATTGCAAAACAAAAACATCAGCATATACTTGATGTTACTCGTACAATTATGTTGCAGATGAATATCTCTAAATACCTATTATCTGATGCTACTCTTACCCCTTCATATCTCATTAGAATGCCATCAACAACACTAGCGACACGTGCTAGGAAGATACCTCTACGCCGATTGTGTCCTGATAGTTCTTTATTTAACTTATCTCCTAGGGTGTTTGGGTGTGTTGTCTTTGATTAGGACTATCTCGCACCCAGGTCCATTAAGTGTATCTTTGTAAGTTACTCTCGAACTTATAAAGGATATCGATGTTTACTACTAGATGGTGTATTGCATCAATCGATGTTACCTTTTTTGAACCTCAACCTTTCTTTGAGTCTTCTTCTACAGACCTTGTGGATATTCCTCTACCCCCTACTGTAAAGGATTCTTTCATTGATGTTGTGCAATATTCTTCTGTGGTTGCTTCTCGTCATTTATACGTATATCATCGTCGGCCTCGGGGTCAACCACCACCTCAACCTCCTATTAACTCAAATCCTATGCCTACAAATCCTACTTCATTTGAGCTTCATCTTCTTACTATACTTCGTAAGGGTAAGCATTCTATTACTACTCATCCAATTTCTCAATTTGCATCTTGTGATTGTCTTCATCCTCTGTTTCATCAGTTTGCCTTGTGTATCTTCTAAGTCCATTCCTAGAAACTATAAAGAAGCTATCATCCTTCCTCATTGGAAAGCAGCTATAAATGATGAGATGTAGGCTCTTCTGTCTCGTAGCACTTGAGACCTTATTTCTCATCCTTAAGGAGCTAATATTGTTGGCTATAAATGGGTATACACAATCCAGTATAAACTAGATTACTCTTTGGATAGATAGAAAGCTCATCTTGTTGCCCAAGGGTTCACTTAAAATTATGAAGTTGATTATGCTGCTATGGCACAATTAAATTACATTGGAGTTTTGCTCTCCCTCTCCATCAATCAGTCACGGGATATGCATCAATTAAACGTCAAGAATGTCTTTCTTTATGGTAGCATAATTGAACAAGTTTTGATAAAACAACCTCTTAGATATATTGCTCAAGGAGAGAACAACATATGTCATCTCAGAAAGGCAATTTATGGCCTCCAATAGAGTCCAAAGGATTACTCTATATTCATCAAGAAGTGCATTAGTGATAGCGTAATTCTTGCAATATAAGTAGATAATATTTTTCTTATTAGTAGTAATACTATGGGTATTACGAAGACAAAGGAGTACTTATGTAAGCACTTTGTTACAAAAAAGATGGGCCAGCCACAATATTTCCTAGGGATAGAGTTTGCTTATGACAATAATATGTTGGCTTTATCTAAGAGAAAATATGCTCTTGATCTTCTCCAAGAAACTGGACCATTGGGGTGCATAACAAAGACCACACTGGTTGATCCAAACCTAGATTTTTGGGACAACAATTTTGAATTGTTTAAGAATGTTGACAAATATAGAAGACTGATTGGGAAACTCAATTATTTGACAATCACACGTCCAAATATTTCCTTTGCTGTTGGTTTCCTTAATCAATTTATGCATAAATCAAGAATGATTCATTGGAAAAGAGCACTCCGTGTATTAACATATATCAAAAGTGAACAAGCAAAGGGACTTATATATTAGAAGCATGGAAACATTCAAACAAAGGCATATTCTGACTCTAATTATGTAGGTGACAAAGGTGATAAAGAATCTACTTCAAGTTATTACATTTATGTTGAAGGAAACTTGGTAACATGAAGAAGTAACAAACAAAGTATGGTGTCAAGATCTAAAACTAAAGATGAATACTAGTTAATAGTTCAAACTACATGTGAAATGATATATTTGAAGTCCCTGTTGACAAAACTTGGGTTCACAGTGTAAAGTCCCATGTCCATGCATTGTAGCAATCAGGTTGTCGTTTTTGTTGCAAATAATCCAACCTTTCATGAGAGAACTAAGTATATTGAAATAGATTGTCATTATGTGCGAGATATTGTAATAAAAGGAATCATATGTACTCCTTATACTCCATTTTCTAAGCAACTTGTAAACATTTTACCAAAGGTTTAACCTTAAGAGTTTTTGAATTTCTTTGTGATAAGCTAAATATGATAGATATATATACTCTAGTTTAAAGAGGAGTGTTAGAGGTATTAGTTATGTATATGAGTTAGATAAGTTATTGGATATCCATGTAATGAGAGTCCCCTATATGTATGTAATCGTCCTCATAATAATAAATTAATTTTCATTTTTTATCCTAATCTTACATAATACTTTTTGCAGCTCCATAGAGGTTCGAAACCCTATTGAATACAGAAATTCATTTAGGAAAATGAAGGTCTGTTTTTAAGGCTATAATTTAGCTTATGCTCGAATGGACCTGATAATATGACTAGGATGCAATCATAGTCATAATTGCAAGCAATAAAGGACGAAAATAAAGTAACATGTGTGGTACTATATTGAAAATCAAGACAAACAATTCCCATGTGAGTATGTGATAAATGAAAAGGCAATTTTTGGACTCCCCACCAAATAAGACTAAATCAATAGAAAACACTAAATAAAGGTGGCTTTGCTAAACATTCCTTTCATTTCGGCACTTTTTAAGGTCTTTGTCTGAACTCTTTATGCCCATGTTTTGAAAAAAACATTAAAGCACATAAATGAGAGACTGATGATCAAAATACCCGAAGGACACCATGTGTTTCAAGGATCAGGTCATTTAAGTCAAGAAAAGATCATGCCAATTCAAACACGGGGCACATTCCTATGCAGCAGATATTGTCCCATCATATGACAATGCTGAAAAGGCAAAACCAAAAGCTAAAATCTAAGTTACCTATTGCAAAAGACGTCAGCCATTGCTGAAGGCAACTAAAAGCTAAGTTACAAAATTGGAAAGACATGTTGGAGACTGGCAATGATGCTACCTTATCTTATATCTAAGGTATCTTTTCCAGCATATTTTAAACCATATAATGTTCAAGGAAGAGGCAGTTGCTTTGTGAAGGTTGGTTTAACTTTGGAAAGTTCAAGTAGGGATCATGAAAGCCGATTCAAGGCAAAATAAAAGAAAGAGATTGTAAACTGGCCAGTTGGTCTGCTGGAGTCACCAACAACAGAGGACTTCAAGCAAGGACAAGGGAGCTTCCATCAAGACTTCACAATTACTTGTTATTTATCATTACCCATCAGTAAACTTCTTCACCACTGTCAAGCATAGATTTTCACTCATTTTCAATAGAAAAGAATCGTATCGATAGTATTGTTGCAGTAGCTATTAGATACTGGTATCATTGTTACTTGAGAAATGTGGTATGTAGTATTCATGCAGGGTATTTTGTGGACCAGAGACTATATGTGGTATGAGGTGCATATGCTGCCACAGATTTTTTCAATTATTTTATATTAAATTAAAATATAAAATAAGTGTCCACTCAAAAAATATAGAATAAGTGTATATGAAATGCAGAGTTGCAGCCACAATCCACCAAAAAAAGTCAATGAATAAAACTCACTTTCATTGACTTTTTACATGCTTTTGATTATGTACAAAGGGCAAACAAACGGACCCATAACAAAATATGATATCGCCACACATATAGCAAGATGTTATTATTCAGATTAGAAGGACCTATTTATGCCATGAGAAGAGGTAGAAGGAACATTTTAGATCCATAGGCATGAGAAGGGTGATGAGTTTGGAGGAACCTTTTTCCATGCAAGTACAACTAAGGGTTTGTTTGATGGAGTTTTTGGACAACTTTTGAGCATATAACTTCTCTGTAGAAATTATAATTGTCCAAAAGTTCTACCAAACACTATCAATTTCTTAGAAACATGTAGCTTTTGAACAGTAATTCCTTCACATTTCCAGAAGTTCAGTTATAACAACTTCTTGCCAAAAATTAACTTCTACTCTTGAGTTCAAAAGCCTACCAAACGGACCCTAAATATAATATATATGTGGAAAGATACTTTCTTCCTAAATTCAACATCTAAAAATTACGTTTTAAAGCAAGTCTTGGAAAGAAAGGGAAGTTAACGTTCAAGATAAAAAACAGAACACTACTACTTTGGAGGAGCTTTTCTCCAAAAGGAAAATCAGTTATCTTTCCTTTCAAATATCATAAGCCCCTGCAGCATTAATTGCTAAAAGGGAAGGTCAAATAAGCAAACAAAAAACATAGTGAATTCAAAGACAATAGTGTAATAGTTCAAGACTACTAAAACAATACAACAAGTTCGATATCAAGCTCCATCAAAATCATCATTATGCTCTGCAGACATCAAATAATTGTACCATTTAAGTGGACATCCATGAGCCACATAGGCAGGCAACTGTGAGACATGAGCACAATATTGAGACCACATGCATTTAATCTAGTCTAGTTCTCTCTCTGAATTGGATATGCCACATCCACTGCATTTGAAAACACCAAAATGACGTTTGTTTTTCAGATTAAATGATTTCTATAATAGTTTGTGAATTACTCCAAAGTGTTATCAGTACATGCATAATTTAATTTCCCTTATGTGACAAGGAACGCTTGTTCCATAATTTAAGAAGAAGATGCCAAATTTTGCATTTGGAGGATCACGCCTTCCATTAAAGAACTAGGATGGAGCAAACATAGGTGACCCAAAGTCGATAAAAAGAGAAAAGCATGGTAGAAGTCAGATGTTTCATTACCCATTCAACCAACAGCAACTAGAATTATTTCGTTCCGTGTTTCTCTAGTGAATTGACGAACTTATATTTGGAACAACAGCCAACAACCAAAACAAATACTCAAAATAATGGAAGCTATTGTTACCTTCTCCAATTTCTGAAAAGAATCAGCTTTGAGAGGCACCCAACCCTGAATTGCTTCTCCTGCAACAGCACTGAGCCAAGCAGGCCAACCGGCAGCAACCTGCTCCCCTTCCACATACCTGTGCAGGCTTGACAACCTGAAGCTCAACGTTCCAGCACCGGCATTGGAGCTCCCCCTACCGGAATCCTCCTCCGACTCACCGGGCCCAACTCCGCCCTTCCTCCGTCTATCAGACTCGCCCAAGAAATGCTTGGATCGAGCGGTGGGCAACAGAGACGACAAGATCCCACCTTGGTCCCGGGCAGAGGAGGAGTAGTCAAACGCAGGCGTTACAGAAACGGTGTTCTTGGACGCAATGCAGCCCATGGTGCTCCTCAGAAACAAACCGCATCGGCCGGAGAAGCCACGCCCAGGACGGTAGAATTTCAACCAACCAAGAACGACCCGGATCGGGAAACGGAGGAAAGGCGACAACTTTAACGGCAAAAGCGAGATTGAAGGCGGACCCAATTGGAGAAACGGGTGGGAAAGGCAGAAACAAGAGATGAAATGGCAAGAACAGACGGATTCTGGATTTGGGTCGTGCCCATTCTCTGAATAAAACCGATGCTCCTCCTCCTCCTCCTCCTCACCTTGGTCTTGTTCTTCCCTTTTTTGGTTGTGTTTTAGGTGATTGGGTCCACACACACAAACACAGAACACAAAAAGGAGTCTGTTTCTTTTATTTTGCGCGATAGGCGATGGTGGAGATTGCAGTATGGCAGACAAAGAAAGAGAGACGACTCACTCCGAATTCAACGCAAGGTCTACGTATAGAGGAGAATATAGGCAGCATGGGCATGATGAGAATATTATCCAGCCCGTGAGTTGGTGGTGCCGTGGTGGTGGTGGTGGTGGTGGTGGTGGGGCAAGGACAGGATGTGATGTGCTGACACCAATCCGCACCATGCACCATCTGTCTCTCTCTTCTGCTGCGCCATCTCCAACTCCTCCATCGGTACAATGTGCATAAGATTTGGTAGGTCCTCTTGCTTTTGCCATTATTACTGTTTCTGAACCCAAACAAATGACAATTGTTTTGTATTTACTATTTAGGAGAATCGAATTAAGTAGATGGGCAGATAATAGGTTCAACTTTTATTAATCGGTTCCAGGACAATGTTAGACACCACCTAGCTTGATCCTTTTTTATTTTTTATTTTTTAAAAAATAAAAGATGGCCGAAAAAAAAGTTTGTTCTTTCCTTGGGTGTGTTTATTTATAGATTTATTCACGATAGATTATTTGAAAATTATGATATTTCAGATTTTTGGGACTTTTCATATATGTGTCTCATTGATATTAAAAAAAAAAAAAACTAATAAGCATACCCGGTTGCAAAACGGAACCTTTGTTATAAAAATACTCTAGATAATTAGGTACATCCAAAAATATTTAAAAATCAAAATAATGAATAAAATAATTTTACCTGTTAAATAAACTAATAAAAAATTGTTAAATTCCAAATATGTTAATGTTATATTTTCATGATTGGTGAAAGTAAAGAGTCGTCATCTATAAATTTATTGTATTTTCTCTGTCATGGACTAAGATGTTTTCTAATCTAAAGTTATGATTTAAATTTAAAATATTGTATGAGTGAAACTTTTGAATAGAAAAGATTAAAATAAAAATAAAATATTTTTAATCTATTCTATGTTTATGCGACATCTTAGCGTTATTTAAATGTTCCAGATGTGGTGTCGCGTGATTAAACAGACAATTATATCTACTCCTTGTATAAATAATGGTATAGTATAAATAGATATGTATTAAATCCACAAACATGTTGTTAAGCATAAAACCTCCTTGCAACTGTATTACAGATTGGGAGTTTGAAGTGTATAGATATCATAAGTAGATATTATTGTGTGCATGTCTTCTTCTTTTTGTAACGGTAAGAAAAATATATTAATTCTTAACTATAAAATCATTATCAAGTCCAGATTATAAAATTTCAGTACAGGAACTGTGAACAGATTGTCCAAAGTTAAAAGGAAATGAACAAACACTATTGAATAACAAGTAAACTAATTAAAGAGAACTTAATCATTAGATGCATTAACTGCTGGATGGGTCTCTTAAACTTCCAACAAAGGAGTCGATTGAAAAAGAAAACAAACAGTGTTTTTTAGAACTAATGACAACAATCAACTAACCAAAACGATTAAACGTGTCATCTGGAAAGGAAAGCATCCACCAAACATCATGAAAAAAAAATCAATTAGCATAAACCACAAGGTAGAGAAGCTAGCAACCACTCAATAAGTACATAAAACAGGAAGTTCAACTAGACCACCAAGCATAATCTAAGGCTACACACAAAGCGATGGTGAAAAGGTCAAAATCTGGGGAGAACCAAATCTCATGAGTCATCATCTTCAGTAAAGTCCATGAGAAATGAGAACGCGTTGAATAACAGGGACTCTCATCCTCCATCAAAAGGTCCCCTCAAAACTCCCAGAATTCGGCCTCACCATCCCGGGCCCCTTCTCCATGTCATCCATCAGTCCGTCACGGGAGGAGATATTTGCAGGCACTGCAAGCAAAATTGAAGGGTCGATCAAAATGTATTCAAGGTTTCATAGAATAAGGCGATCGACGTCTCCAAGTTTCGAATATAACAATAGTATGGGGGCTAGACATTGTACATGAGGATACATGAATACTTGGTTGGATACGCAGCCTAGACATCTATTTACTTCCTCTTTCCCCGTTTTTTTTCCCCCAGAAATGATGTGGTGTAGACAACGAATCAAAGTCTCGACACCCCAGGAAGAATTCTAACTTTGAAGGAGTGTCTTGTTCACTGTGAGAATGCCTTCTGAAGTGTTTATGTGCCCAGTCAAAACTTTGGACTGGAGTAACCGTACAAGTTCTCAAGGAATCAACCGCCCCATCGGAATTCAGCACCAATGAAGCGAGACCAGATGACAAACATGTTGTCACATGAAACTAGTTTTGGTTTATCGGTGTGTGTGCTTGTTTTGTGTGCACTTTTTGTCTCTCTATGTATTCAATCTTTTACGGGGAAAAGATTAAATAATAATAAGTGAGCTCGGCAGCAAAATGTACAGTAAACCAGCCCAAGTAGCCGAATCTGTGCACAATATTATTTGATCTCGTCTGAGAAACAAGCAGACAAACAGAATGGTGCGGTTCGACCACACTAGTGGCCCCATCACATATTGGGGCCCACGGGAGGAAATAGAGAAATCCTCGCGGGATCACCGGGCAATCAGCGTGGTTGGACTTACGGTTTTTTTTTTTTTTTTTTTTTTTGGAAAGTTTTGTTGGACTTGTTGCATGCACTGATTTGTTGTATGCAGCAGGAGGGCAACTCAATTGGTAGGTCCTCCACCTAATCTTGAATAAAATGACGACAAACGTAGAGCCTCCGCGTAGTGACGAGAACACACCTTCTGCAAAATTTGGTCGGCTTTCTTGACTTATGTCGATCGAGGAAACGATTGCATATCTGACATGCTTGTCCTTGCCTATTGGATGTGACATTTTTGGAGGGGGGGGGGAAGCCTTGGAAACCTGCGTGTGATGGATGGCACAGAGAGTGACAACGTTGTCAATGTTGTACGTCAACGTGGGACAGTGGCTAACGTAGGATGCAAATGGGCTGGGTTTGGTTTTGATTTGGGAAAGTCCAGCCCAAACCATGTCCTCGTGGGGTTTAGGTGACTTGATGGGACAAGCTTTTTTGCACCACTTCTTTGGGTGACTCGTGCCCAATCTTTCAGGAATACTTGCTCCACCCCAGCTTGGGAGGGTTTGTGTTATTTATTAGTTAAAGATTGTATAACGAATTTAGAAATCTCATTTCCATCTATTTGGAAAGTCTCGTCATTCTTAGAGGTCTATACGCCATCCATTTTTGGACAACCATAGGATTAGGTGCATATTCTGTTGACCATTATACATATATGGCATTGGAGAAAAGCTTAACTACGGTTCTTTGTCATCTTGTCAAACGTCAATTTTACTAGTTATCTATCATCTTGGTAGTAGAGAAAGAGACAATGTTGTGGTTCTCCTTTGCCTTTTCCTTTTCCAGACGGCTAACCCAAACGAATGACGAGCAGAGTATTCTTGGTTCTCCTTTACGCATGTGATTGCTGTACTTCTGCTTGACGGTGGATCTCATAATCAAGCTTATTAATATAATTTTATTATCATTTATGAAAAATGTATTATTAGTATGGAGTTGCGTAGTTGGGGCCCTATGACTAACATATGTAGTGTTGTTGGAGTAGCGGTGCAATAATCTCCACCACCTGTCTCCGGTGTCCTCAGCTGTAGGGCCAATCGACTTTCGTTTTAACCACCTGTCTTTCTTTTTACCTAAATCCACTAATGACAGCGATCCCGATGTCTTAACCACTTCATCATTTGTTATTGTTGCGTGTAACACCATGTTGCTACTTCTGCTATGATTGGTTGGTTGTGGATAAAAGGTGTAATGTAATATAATTACATTTTTTTCTTGATTTATCAAATTACCGCATTCTATTTAGATTACTATAACAAAAAAATAATGATAATCTAATTACAAAGCTTTTCGAAATTATCTACCAATAATGTTAATATACACTGACTTTGTTGTTATCACAAAACTTATTGTGATGATCATCAAAGTTGATTTAATCACCACTGCTATCATAACAACACCATCGAAACCATTCCGATTATCGTAGTAATCATTTCGACAATCGTGGGAGCAACTCCAACCGCTGTCTAGATTACTCCAACGATCGCTAGAGTAACTCTAGCGACATCGGAATCACTCTAAGCATTGTCAAAATCACTCCAACATCATTAGAACAACTTCAATTATTGTTAAAATCACTCCAATGGTCTCGCTAAAACAACTCCAACCATTGTTGAAATCACTTTGACAATCGCCGAAGCAAGGCCAACCTCTGTCGGATTCACTCTGGTGATAATCAAAGTGATTCTAACATTGTCAAATCATACTTACCACCATCTAAACAATTCCAAGAACCACCGAAATTACTCTAATGATCTCAAAATTGTTTTTACCATGATCAATGTAATTTCAACGATCATTTAAATCGATTTTACAATATATAATAAATTACAAATTTTATTGTAATTGATTTTCAGATAAAATTTAATTTTATATATTTAAATTAATTTGATTATATTACACCACAATGCCAACCAAACATGACTGAATGGATTACATGTTCTAATTATGTATGTACTTTGAAAGAAAATGGATATGAAGTCGGTTTTGGAAACCATGCCTCTGTTTTAGGACAAGAAGGAATTAGTATGCAACGCATCATCCAAAAGATACATTAAAATACAACAAAATAGTATACAAATTCTGGAATTCCCATGAGTCAACTGTTTGAGAAGGGGGAAAGAACAGACTTAACTGTATTAGAGGTAGCCGCGGCAACCGCCAAGGCGCCAAAAGAATGCACAGAAAGAGCATCAATTAACAAACATACGTATCAAAGACCAGAATAAGAATGGAACTTGTAATGCTGATACAAAACATACATGATACATGACATGCTTTTAGTTAAATTTAGTACTGCCTAGTTTGCTTCTCAAACCTCAGGACTTCAAAAGCTTTGCAGCTGCCATGGTTAAGAATGATTCAAACCTTCAACAATCTGCCGTGGCTTGAAAGTCTTCGCAGGTTTTGACTGTGTTAGAAGAGAGAAACCCCAAGTGAATCATGTGACATCACGTTCTTCTTTCAGCTGTAGAACTGCATCAGGATGTTGATCACTGTTTCTGTATTCTGTTCTTCCTAGCAAGATGTTGTTTGCTGGATTGAGTGCTTTTGGCTGTATTACGTTAACAGCAGCACCAGCATTGGCCATGTTGTGGCTGCTGTTTCTAGCCGCTGGCACATCGTGATTATGTTTCCCTTCATAGGTTGTTATCACAGCCTTGGCATCGGTTGAAGCCCGTTCAACATGCTTACGGACGGTACATCCTGTATAAGTGCACTTGTAATAACTCCTGTAGGCACACAGGAAGAGTCAGATATACAAGCCTTTGGAATGCTTCAGAACATTTACCTTGGAAAATCACACACAATGTAAAAGAAACGATCAATGAGAAAAGAACAAGTTTAGTTTATTTATTGAGGAGATTATTAAATAAACTCAAGGACATAAGAGTTGATAACATAGACAATGTTGGGGGTATCTAACTGATAATCAATTAACTATGAGTGGAGAAACACAGGATTATATAAAGATTAAATTTCTCTTTTAATTAACCATTATGGGACTAAACACCCATGTTAACACGCCCTCATAGGTTGATGAACCTACTCAGATATGGTGTAGATGGACACAGATGCATGACCCGAATGTGATGTGCCACCATGCATAGTGTTGACCTCACACTAATACCATATTGATTAAGATTAGGCATTCAACTCAAAACCAGTTAGCTATACGAATAGAAGCTGAGGATCCTATAAGGATCATATTTCTTTTTTAATTAAATGATGTGAGACTAAGTACCCACATTAACCACCGAAAGGTAGCTTTTATGCTTTGTAGCCTAGAATCATAACCATGGTTACTCGCAAACTGCAACCCTGATGGATGCACATTTCCCTCACTCCATCTTACATCCAACGATAACACTACCAAAACATGGTATCAGATACACAAGTTTTTTCACAAGCTGTGGTCACAATTTCAATTTCATACCAATTCGCATTTTTTTTACCTTATTGGAATTTTGGGGTTCATAATACTGAAATCTACAAATCCCTTATCTCGGCTCCATATTGGCCCTATGCTGGTAGAATCTTGACCATCATCTCCAAGCCTCATGTGTCCCAAGATCATATGTGGATTGTTGATATGCACACTGAGGAAGTCAACAGGTATATATTGATTTATGTGAGAATGAACAAAAGGAATCATCACTATTGAGGGGTGATTACAAATTTATAGAGTAATTAGATAAAAGGATATCCAATAACTCATTAACTCACACAAACACAATAAGTTGGACACTTTTCTTTGCATACATCAATCATGCCCAACTTGTTACAAAGTGATTCAAAATACCCAACACTTGGTCCTTTAGTGGAAATATCTCCTAGCTGATCTCAGAATTGTATATAAGGTGTACAAATAACTTCCTTCATTATTATATCACGAATGTAGTGACAATCTACTTCTATATATTTGGTGTATTTGTAGAAGATTGGATTGTTGACAATGAAAATGATGATTTGGTTATCACAATGTATAAATATAGGAATATTCACAAAAAAACCAAACTTCGATAGAAGGAAACGGAACCACATCATCTCGCAAACTGTTTGGATCATGAATCAGTATTCAACTTCAACACTAAATTTGAAGGCTACATTTTATTTCTTACTATACTACGTAACAAGATTATCTCCAACATATGTATAGTATCCAGAAGTTGACTTCCGATTTCCTATGTCTCCTACATAGGCTAAGTCTAAATATGCCTTAATGTATAGATGACCATGCCTTTTATAGCCTTCTTGACGTATGCTAGTGCCATTTGTGCTTCCTGCCGGCTCATGTATAATTGACTGAGTACACCCACTTTAAATGCAACGTCAGGACGTGTAACAATCTGGTAGATTGATTTTCAATTAGGCGCCTGTATCTACCTACATACCTAAAGAGTGACGACGGACTGTTCTAGAAATCTAAGCCCCGACGACAAAAGTGCTTTCTAGCTTGCATCCCATGAGACTAGTTTCTTGAAGAAAATCTAAGACATACTTCCTTTGAAACAACGCCATCCTGCTCTTGGTATAGGCAAACTCAATGTTTAAGAAATACTTAGATTTTCCATGACTTTAGTAACAAAAT
Source organism: Posidonia australis (assembly GCA_024699735.1). NCBI lineage: Eukaryota > Viridiplantae > Streptophyta > Magnoliopsida > Alismatales > Posidoniaceae > Posidonia > Posidonia australis. The sequence continues at coordinate 30,007 of JAMKQA010003744.1, forward strand.
GCACCTTCAAGTATTCTTTAGTCTCCTAAATCCCTACAATGTTACTACCTACCAATAAGATATCATTTACAGACATTGTCAGAATAACACAACTACTGTCGATCCGTCAGTAGAAGACAAAGTAATCGACAACACAACGCTGAAAACCATTAACTGTGATTATGCTACTAAACTTTTCAAACCATACATGAGGATTTTGTTTAAGGTCATAAATGGTTTTTTTTAGTAGACACGTGATCTTTCCCATGAACAACGTATTTTGGAGGCTGTTCCATAAACATCTATTCAGTCAAGTCACCGTATAGGAAAGCATTTTTCATATCCAACTGACTAAGCTTCAAGGACTAATTTATGGCAACAAAAAGAAGAAGCCGTATAGAATTCAGTTAAGTAATAGGTAAAAAAGTCTCTACGTAGTCCACACCATACTTCTATGTAAATCTGCGTACAACTAATTATGCCTTGTACCTATCCACAGCACCATTTGACTTATATTTGATAGTGCACACCCACATGTAAATAACTATGTTGGTATCTTCAAGGCGAGTAATTAGATCCCAAGTGTCACGTGACACCAACGTATACATTTCATCATCCATAAGTGCCTTCCAATGAGACATAAGAAAGGTCTTTCGGTAATTTTTGGGAATGGACTCAGAGAAAATAAACAAGGCAAACATACAGAAAGAGGGGTGAAGGTTATTATACGAAACAAAATGTGATATAAGATAGATTGTAGTGGAACGTGTATCTTTCCATAGAGCAATAGAAATGTTTAGGTTAGTAAGTGGTATATCTGCAGACGTGGAGAGTGGCTCAATTAGAGGTGGAGGTGGTTGTGGAAGCTTCTGGCGACAACGATATACTTATAAGAGATGAGTTCCCTCCTGTTCTACAGTAATTAGGTCTTTAACGGCACTTTCATATGACTCAACAAGACAAATAAGAGGAACACCATCAAATCTAAAAACATTATCCTCAAAGTAACGTTAAGATTCGAAAAAGGTAACATTTGTAAACAAAAAATATTTACGAGTGGACGGATCAAAACACTGATACCCTTGTTGTATGCAAGAGTATTCAACAAAGACACAATTAATAAAATAAGGAGACAATCTATCAAGGTTTGCAGACAACTCCTAAATAAAAGCAATACAACCAAAAATCTTTAGAGGTAAGAAGAAAAGTTCCACATAAAGACGTAAATGTCTAAGTGGGATTTCGCCCCTACGAGGTGTAGACGGCATCCTATTTATGAGATAGAATGTAATAAGAATAACAGTTAACCACAAATATTTCGAAACAACACTCATCTACAGCATAATAGTGTGAGTTACATCAAAAATATGTTAATGTTTACGCTTTACCACACTATTTTGTTAAGATGTATGAGAACAAGTAATTTGATGAATAACATCTAAAGACTCACAATAATTTTGAAGACTAGATTAAACAAATTCCAAGACATTATCAGTATAAAGAACTTTGAGAGTAATAGAAAATTAATTTATTATTTCTACAAAAAACTTTTTCACTACATCAAACACACTGACTCTATCCTTCAACAAATACACAAATGAGACATAAGAAAAATATCAATAAGCACAATGTAGTACTTATGACTAGACACAAATGAAGTCCTTGTAGGACCCTACATATCACAATGCACTAAATCAAATAAACTTTGACTACTAACAAGACGTAGACGACGATAGGTAGCATAGTGATACTTACCCAACTGACACAACTCACACTCAAATGAAGAGACAGAAATTCACGGAAGTGCCTACTGAAGCTTCCAGTGAGACAAATGACTCAATCGAAGATCCATGTAACACTCGTGGTCAACAGTGGGTCAGACACGTATTGATGGTGCGTTTTGATGGTGTATTTTGCTAGCATAGAAAAATTTTGTAGCTTTGACTTGAAACTGACTTTGCATTTAAGTGGATTTGGATGATTTCTAGGATTCGGAACCCTTATCTTCTCCTCTACGAGCCACACCTGCAAAAACAAAGAGAAAGAAAGTATGAGAGGCAAGAGGGGAAGGGAGTCGTTTCTCATTGACCTTTCGCCACTGTCCATGCTATTAACATCCTACCGCCACCAACGCTTGCCAACGATCCTCATCGTCGTAGTTTTCTAGAGAGAGAAGAGAAGGAGAATCCAAAGCTAAGAGAAACAGAGGAAGACGGAAAAGTAGGAGAGGCAGAAAGGGGAGATAGGAGAGAGAAAGGTTGGGGACTTCGTCGTTGTCGTGACCAAATGGGAGTAGAGGTCGACATCGGTGGAGGTACGTGCCTATCGACGTCTTCTTTTTTATTCCTGTTAATAATATACCTGTTGTGGGGAATGTGCAAGATCCTAAGTGGGAATCATGTTGTTATATTATTTATTGATGTGGTTGTGTTTGTAATTCCAAGTGGAAATCCTGTAATTATAATACTTATTATTGTAATTGTGCTGGGGATTCCAAGTGGAAACCTATTTTGCAATGGTTGGCCGTTATTGGGTTCGTGTGGGAACCCAATTGTTGTGGTTTGTGTTTGGGTTTTTGTGCTTTTGTGAGTGTTGTTCTCGTTTCATAGTTTCTTGCAGATTTTTATCCATTATAGACAGATGGTATGTACACAACACCCTTAGGCCAATTGTTAGATTTGTGGCACATCTTGTGCGCATGTTCTACCACGAGTATTTGGCGTATGTGTCAGGGACGTGTTTGTTCTATGTGCCCACTAGGGCAATGGTTGCAGTAAGGGTTTTTCTTAGTGGTTTTGGGCGATCATCTTGTGAAGTTTAGACACATAATTTTGTGCAGAGATTCGTGGTTTTTGGATTGAATTTTCATGTAAAGTTTCACATGATACATTGTGATGTATTCAAGATGATTTTGAAATGGTTTTTAAAATGATTTCCAAAAGAGATTTTGAAAAGAAATGCATTAGTTTTGCAAAAGATTTTGCAAAATAATTTTCAAGATTTTCCATGATTTTTGGTAGAAGTCACAAGGACCGTAGGATCATATTAGTGGACCAAGTATGATTGATATCTCTGAAGGGTCAAGTGCGAGTTCGTGATTGTAGTTATCGATTTGTAGGGGCCATGAGAGCCATAGGATCATACTAACAAATTAGGAATGGTTGATACCTCTAGAGGGTCAGGTGTGCATTCGTAGTTGTGGTTGTCGAGTTATAAGAGCCACAACATTAGTAGGATTGTTCTGGTAGACCAGGGATGATTGATACCTCTGGAGATTCAAGTGCGAGTTTGTGATTGTAGTTGTCGAGTATTGGTAAGGACCAGGGTTAGAATTCCTAGGTACCCGAGTTAAAACACTGAAAGAACGTACCCTGTATTTGTCCTAAAGTGGACTTTTAAAGGGTTGATAGAGTAAGGATCTGAGGCAGAAAGCTCCTGCATAGGGTAGCCATGCCACGGAAGTGCAGTACACTTCGTTGACTACTTATGAACTGGTCAGTCGTTTGTGTCCAGAGTGACATAATAGGTTTTTACGTTGTGTACGTGAATTATGATTTTGAGCATTGATTTAGGTTTTCAAACTCTGATTTAAAGGAAACCTTGGTTTTGTTATTGTAGTTTTAGTACTAATTTTTGGACTTAATTTGGCGTAGAGTAGTTATTCCAAGGATGCATAAAGATATTTCAAAGATACACGTGTTTTGAAATGAAAAAGAAAAAATGACTTTGAAAAGCATATTTTAAAGGAATTCTACTTGTGAAGCAATAATGGATTGTCCTGTTGTGGTTTTATTATATCGAGATAAGATACTTGTTTTATGAGATTTTGGTGTTATTATTTGGGATGCACGCCTATATTATTTTATGCATCAAGGTTTTCGATGATTTTGAGTTTTTCGATATTAATAGTGGAGATGTCTATTTTAGTAGTATGTTCTAATAACAGATTTCAAGTTTTAAGGAGAAACAGCATCACACCGTGAGCAATCACAAGACTAAGCTCCATGCTATTTACCAACCACGAGACTAAGCTCCATGCTTCTTAGCAGAGTGAAATAGCATCACACCGCGAATAATACTAGACTCCATACTATTTACCAATCACGAGACTATGACACTGTCATTTGCAGACCAGTCATCATAAGTAGCATCTTTCACATCAGGAGACAGATATATAAGGTGTTGGATCTTCCAGTGAGTTGCCACAAAGGTCTCAAAACTCTGTGACCACAACAAGTAATTTTTGACGTTTAATTTCTCAAAGGTTCCATTAAGATTTTTTACAAGTGACTCACGTGATGCCATATTTCTTATCTTATAACAGTTTGATTTTCAAAAAAAGAACAAGGATAATCAACACGAACCGAAGCATAAACCACCCAAAGAACACACTCTCAATGATTTTGAGGACACACACAAACGTAGACAACACGTGTCCACGCACAAGCACTACAGAGGACTACTTTGACGTCTCAAAATATACTAATCCGGTACTCTAACAGGGCTATCGAAGCCAGCAGAGATCGTAAAAGGCCTCCCCCTCCTTAGCGAGCAATAAAAAAGAGGAAGAAAGAAGTTGGTGGTTGTAAGGAAGGGAAAGGAAGGGTTGGACAGCGACTACCCAAAGGACTGGACAGCGCTACAAGAGGGCTGCGATGACGGCTGGGGGCTGGAAAGAGGTCACTGACACCTACTACTACTGCTAGAAGGCTCGACAGTGGCTCTTGTGCATGTTGCTGTTGTCGACGACTGCTGAAGTCAACAACGATGACTTCTGTTCTTGTTATTGTTGTTGACAGTTCTTTCCTCCTTTTTTCTTATGTTCTCTTTGGTGGATCCCTAAATCCTAAGCTTTGATATCATGTGAGAATAAACAAAAGGAATTATCACTAATAAGAGGTTGATTACATATTTATAAAGTTATTAAATAAATGGATATCCAATAATCCATACATTGGTAGTACTCGTGTTTTTACTAACTTATGTGTATGTAAGGGTAATAATGTATAATCACTACTAAATTATATCATTCTTCGATTAGACTCTTCACCCTCATTAAGATGTAAAAACAATCATGAACTACAAAAAATATACATAAGGTGTATTATGGCATATCATACATGGTTGTTTTGTGAGTCCACTTAATTCTAGATGCTTATTAATTCCTTTTCTTTTGTTTGCTTTTTTCTTGCGTTGGTTTATTTAGAACTTGGAAGAGTGTATATAATTTATTATAATAGCATTTCACATACAAAATAAAATCTTATTTTTTGTAGATCTTCATATTATTAGGGCCCTTCATTGACATTTCCATCAATATCCAACATTATTCTTGATGTGCAACTTCTATTGATATTGGATAAATCAAAGTGCACATTAGTTTGCTTCTTTGCGACAGAAATAATTACTTATTTGTCTTCTTTTATCCTTAATGCAACAAGCTATGTCATCATGACATTTGGAAGCAAAGTACTTCTTTTACAGCTACTACATGACATATATACTAGCTCTTGTTAGTTAAAATCATTTTTTAGACTGTAATCAGTAAATCAAAACAATTAGAAATAGAAAAAACCATAATGACTATTTTCAAGTTAAAATTCTAAGTTCTATGTAGATTTTCATGTTTTGTGTATTTACTTTTTACCATTTCCCCAATGATGACTCTACCAACGTGCCACTTCTTTTTTTCGAGGACCATAAGTACCCAACAAGAAACCAACATTTGAAAACCTGCTTTCAATATCTGATTTGCATTTTATTATGAGCATCCTACAATACTTGGAGAAGGATTGGCCAATGGTATAGATGTGCATGAAAAAGGTTACATAATTTATATTGATGCCATTCCCAAAAGTCAAATATTTAAACATTGGAAGAAAGAACATGCAACAAATGTCTACAATAAACTTCCTTCCAGAATTAGTTGTCAATTGCACTTTCAGAATACTATTTTTAACTTTATCCTAAATTCGGTCTAGTTTTATATTAATTGGGAATTTGGGACAAATAATTATAGCTTGATTAGAAGCATATGCATCTACTAGAGTTGAGTTGACCCAGGTCAAGCATAATTCAAGACAACGAAATTCAAAAAATCGAAAGATTGACTGTATTAACCAAGTCTGATGCAGGCTAACCTATGACATCGAGCTTGCTTGTGTTGCTTGCTTTTGATATCAACATCGATAATTTAATTTTAACACTTTTCTCAAAAAAAAAACTAATTTAATTTTAACAGAGATAAAAGGTGCATAGCAGACCGATGAATCAATTGTGCCGGCCCATAAAATGACAAGCTGGGCACTTTGCAACTATACATTTTTCTTAGATATCTTTTGACATCTAATAGATTTAGAAATAAAGATAATTTGAGATCTTAAAAAGTGACAACATGTGCACAGCATCAAATTGAAGAGTACAAACAAACCTTGGATGAGGATTCCCCTTGACTACTTTCTGACCATACTTGCGCCATCTGTAACCATCATCCAGAAGATCAACTTCACTTTGTGTTTGTACAATGACCCGTGGTTCTGTGACAGTCTTGTGTAAAGTAGCTGATTTGGTCACACCAGTAGCCACATTCCTGTCCAACCAAAGAATAATTTTTAGCAAAAACCAAAATGAATGAGATACGTGCAACTTTATCAGTTTATGCAACAGATTTTACCTTCTTTTTGGGTCAGGCATATCTTCATCCCTGTTGTTTGTCCCTACTTCAGCATCACCCAACTCATCATCATCACTTGAACCAGATACCTGTTGTATTGTTTGGCCAGATTCCCGATCTCTTCGACAAGATTCAGCCATTCGAATGAAATTCCCAGATTGACTATGTGAACCTGTTTCAATTGGATCTGAGTTCCCATTCAACTCATTTGGTAATGTATCACCATCCTTGGCACGCCTACCAGTTGGTGGCTGTTCATGGTTGTGCTGTCCCTTATAAATTATTTCAGTGACTTGACCATCTAGAGAGCGCTCAACCTTTTTCTTAACTGGACAATTTGGATGAGTACATTTGTAATAACTCCTAGGAAATTCACTTCCCTTAACCTGCTTTTGCCCATATTTCCTCCAATTAAAGCCATCGTCTGCAGGTTTATCAACAGTAAAAGAAGTAGATTGGGATCTAGTATCTGCAGAAGAATCATCAGCAGATCTTCTCTCTGATGTCTGTGTTGGCATTTGCTGAAATGTATTGGCAGAACTGGCAGGATGCACCATAGAGGCTGTTGGTGCTGCAGAGACGGATGGATGATCCACTTGGGTATTGACATGAGAATGAGACCAGGCAGCCCGAGCCGTTACTTGTGCTAGTGCTTGCTGGTGAGAAATTCCATAGGGTACCTGAAAGTCCCAGTGTATCTCATCAGATCCTCTTTTAAAAGAACAGTGTAAGATAACTACCACACTATCATCATTTCGTATATAAGAATGATAATAAATCCCGAAGCCAAAAAAAAAATAAAAGAACAAAAGATGGGGGTTGATCGCAGTATGTAGCTCCATAATATGCGTATAAGCTGAAAGTAATAGCATAAGCTTATTAGAGTCATGTAATAAGGTAAACGGATATCTATTTATATCTTACCCTACATATATGTAATGTCTTAACCTAATAGAGATAATACACTTTTTCTCCCCTATCTTTGACAGTATTAGAGCATTTAGGTTGAAACCCTAGCCGCCGACCACCTTTTGTCACGTCTCAAATTTTCCACAATAATTTAAACAAATTAAATTACGGGAAAACTAAAGCTAAACAGTAAAATATCTAACCACCAGGAATCTGTGTGTGCGGCTAGCAGACTCCAGACTATATGCACTACGCTAAACC
>JAMKQA010003745.1:0-20295 GCA_024699735.1 Posidonia australis
ACCACCAACGAGGCCAACTACCAGCCTCAACCACCAGCCCACACGCAAGCGGGCCCCACAAGCACAGAGCCAAACCACGCACAGGAACACGCAAAAAGAAGCCAGCCCACGAGGCCCAAGCCCAAAAGCTCAAAACCACACAATGGGTCTCGGAACAGTAACACTTGTCCAGGAAAATAAAATTCATAAAATGTAAATAATTACAAAATGAATTTTACAGGTGTTACATGAATACTACCATGGCAAGTACTTTCTTATCCTTTCTAATAGACATATGCTTATTATACAAGCGAACTTCCATACCAATCTTTATGAGTGCAGGTAAAAAAAAAAAAGAGATTGCACTTTATGCCAAATGCATAGAAAACATCTTTCAAAATCATAATATTGTCTCCCAAATCTAAGCAGTAAAAGCTAAGGCTTTCCACATCCAGATATGTGTTTTTTCCCATGTATATGCGTTGCTCACCAGATTTGAATTCCTTGAAGCATTCTAACCTTTTCCTTGTCTTTGTAATATGACAAGTAGCACCAGAATTTACCCATCAATCATTTGAGTTTGCCGCAACAATATTATTGTATTCCACTATGCCAACGAAGACTGTCTTGTTTGTTTTTTGTTCTGATACCTTGCCTTTGTTTCTATCCTTGTTTGAACAATTTGCTCTAAAGTGGCTAAATTGACCATATAGATGGCAAGAACCCCTTGGCTTCTTTGACTGTGATTGGTTGAGTTTGAACTGTGTCCTATTCGGTTCAGTTCTTCTATTCTGGTCTTTGTTATTCTTGAGCTTCTGATGTGCAATATTTGCTTCTTCTAGATTCAACTCTTCTTCCGATGGCTAGTCATGATCTCCTGTTTAATTCCCAATCTTACAGACAATTCTGAGAGTTGAAAGGATGGGGTTGATTTCATTGTTGTAGTCACCATATTAAAATTATTTGACAAACTATTAAGTATAGTTGTTACTTGTAATTTTCTAAAATAGGAGTTCTAGCAATAGATAAATCCTTTGCTATGACAATCATATTGTTCACGTGTTTCACAACACTCTGTCCCTCTTGCATTTTGTAAGAGTTATACTTTTGAAGGAAGAGTTGAGCATTAATTTTTATGGTTTTATCATACTTCTCCTTCAGAGTATTCTATCTGTGATGTATTGTAAGTCTTAAAAAATTTTATGAGACTATCTTCTATGAACATAAACATGAGACTTTTTACTCTTTTGTCATCAATTTTCCATTTCTCCTATTTCTTAACTTTCGCATTCAAGATTATGAAGCATTGGATTCAATGACATATTTCAGATTATCATAAATTCAGACATATTTTATTTTCTAGTACCACTTTTTATAATTTATCCCATGCAATTTCTCGATTTTTGCTAATTCAGTGGTGATCAACTTGCTAACAACCATTTGAGTAAATCTAGAAAGATAATTATCTAATTTCAGAAGTTTATTTTGAATAATATTTAACTAGATCGATTAAATCTATATGAAAATGTATGATGTGTCAAAAATTATATACAACTAAAATAAAACAAATATTAACTTAAATGATACAATGATTAACTAACAATAAGAACAAAACTAATGTAAAACAGACATGTGTTTTAACATAAAACACAATTAAACATATGTGTAATTAATTAACAGTAATCAACTAAGATGAAGATGTAATTTCTGTATTTAATCAAATAATGCAAATGATATCTAATAATGCGTTAAAATTGAGATTAAATTATGCAGTAATGTTTGAAAGAAACTTATGTTTTATACTTTTAGTATGTTGCAATGTTTGTCTTATCTCAACGTATTATGCATCAAGTCTTTTTTTTAAAACCAGGAAACAAAACAAGAACAATAAAAACGAAAATGAAAACAAAAGAATGAAAACACGCGATTTGGGAGAAGAGAGGAGAAAAACCAGATCCAGTGCTGGGGATCAGTAGTAGAGAGAGGCAATGGACTTCTTCTTAGTGGGTTTCTTCCCCTTTCGAGGCAGCAACGGCGGACTTGGAGACTGGGACCAAGACTTTCGTGTGCGACTGGGACGCTCTGGCGGAGTGAGGCGGAGACTAGATTGCAATGTGGGATTCGCCAGTTAAGCAATCGATCAATTGCACGAGATCTGCCAATCGGGTCCAGAACGTTCGGGGAAGGGATGGATCGAGATGTGCGATTCTAGAGGAGGCCGGATCGCAGAGGAATAGACCGAATCGCAATGGTGGGAGGCCAGATCGTGACAATTGTGGTGTGGGAATTATGCGACTGCAATCCTGCAAGATCGGCAAGAAAAGGTGAGATTTCCTTGCTTTAATACCACTTTGATGGTATGGATTCCATTTGGACTGTCGTTTGAGGCTCTAAGATATAGGTATTTCAGATTAAAATCATCTCAAAATAAGAGACAAGTTCTATTTAGAGAGGAGGCAAGATATCTTCTCAAATCCCTCTGTCCTAACTATCTCCAAAATTTGAGAGAGAAATTTTCTCCCTCTACCATTACGTGTGGCCTTCGTTGACTATATTCCAACACAAGATGGGAGAAAAGAAAAAGAGAAATGTTGAAACTCAAGATCCACTTACCACCTTCACTCACAACCAAGGAAAAAATGGAAAAAACTCATTAACCCTTCTTCCTCTCCTCCGTCTTATTCTCCTCTTCCTTTCTTGTTTTACTGCACCCATTCCACTCTATTCCGTCTCTCTTTTTCCCCCCTTCTTTGCTGCACAATTCCCTCCCTCTACGTTTATTTCATCTCTTTCTCTCTTTCCTTTCCCTGTACATTCACAAGTGAAGGATGGATATTTCTTTTCATTTATCAAATACATACACATACACACGTATCTACATGCATAAAGTCCCAACAACACTCACTTTATATCATTTCGCTCCTTTACACATCAACTCATACTTTTATTCTTTTAATACACGACAACCTATAAAGACTGTTTATGCCTCAAAACGATGTCAACTCATGCATACACTAGATGCATAACTCAATCAAATCACTTACTTGAGTCAAATAGGATCTATTCCATTTAAACAATTCTTCGCTTATCACCATTCATTTTGATAAAGTGGAATATAAGTAATTTATTTCCATAATTATAATAATTCCACTTCAACATTAAAATAAACACATATCCAAATTTAATTTAGTTAATATAAAATAATTCAATTCAAGACATTACAGATACTTAATTCCTACATTTTTCACTGATCCAAACGCAACTATCAAACTTACGTTACTTAAGTTAAAGTTTGATATGACAGTTGATCCTAAACGATGTTACTCCCTTTTATAAACAATACAAGACTAAATATTAAGGTATTATAGTTTAATGATCGTATGGCTTGAGTTCTAACTGGGATTTCATTTTTGCATACCATTCTATGAAGTCATGCAACGGAGCCGTGTTGGTACGGTTGCTCCATCTTCATTGGACGTCATCCTTACGAAACCCGACATCATATTTATAGATTTATCAACAACACATAAACATTTGCTCGTTGCAGATTCCACGCACCTCACGCGCGAGAAGTGGACACCCGAATTCCTCCGTTACATCAACTTCTTTAAACATACAAGGAGGCCAAATCATGGCCACGTCCCCCACTAGTCATTCGAGCCTTGTTATAGCAAGGAATTTTTTTTACCAACCACTATATCGGAGCATCCTACACGGCTTCTCCTTGGACCACTGATTCTTTATCATTCTCCCGATTTATTTAATGTACATCGAGAATTGAAGATGTTAGGGTCGGTGAGTTTTGTAGGGATCGAGTTCCATGGCTTGCTTGGTTTCTCATCTGGCTCTCTGCATGTGTCTGTCTCTTCTCCAGTGGAGTTCTCTTCTTCTGCATGCTTTATGTTGAGGAGTTGGTATTTTCATTATTATTATTATTATTATTATTATTATGAAATCTCTGGTGTAATGTAGTGCTCATGAATACACAAGTATCCCGGTTTTCTTGGTTTATCTCTCTCTGCTCTTGGTTTCAGTTTCTGAGTATGGGTAATGCCCTGGTTGCCGATTTTATCTAACATATTGATGATGTGTATGTTTTTTTTTTTTTTTTTTTATAATTATTTAGAGCTTGTTTAATCACATGACCATTGTTGCATGCATCTATATATTTAACTTATGGTAAATCAAATGATACTTCATTATCATCAAACTATATAATTTGACATGTATATTGAAAGGGATCATATCCAACAAAGGAGGACCTTAACTTATGTGAGATAATGTCCATTTGGTTCTCAAGGTCCAACCGTTGTATTAAAATTTTAAACCTTTTATTGTGACTTAAACAGTTTAATATCCTTAAAAATATAAAAAAAATCAAATGATTTGGAACTTCTATAATAAATGATATAATATTTTATAAAGGATATCCTTGATCACAAATCCCTTGCGCCAGAGAAAAAGGATCTCGTGTGATTCGTCGATCGATCTTAAATGGTATGTATCGAGGGTCTAATAATTAAGTCGATCACAGTGTTAACGATATTGTGCCATATGAACATTTGGGAAACCAAAATTTTTTATATATAGGTGTTTCCAAAATTAATCTCAAAATTATGATTCTCTCCGAATTTTTCACAAATACAGCCACATGACTATGGGTTCATGGCCTTTATCGATGCAGGAGTGAAGATCTGAGTCGAGGGTCAAAAACCCACAGTGAAAATTCTACTGCCAAAAGGGTAGAAAATAGTGTTTGAGTAAGTATTATTATTGCTTCACTGGGTCCACTGCACAATTGGTTGTGATGTCTTCTGTTTTTTCTTCTCAACGTACCGTGTCTTGTTAATTCTGTCATTCTACCAATCTCCATCGAACGGTCAACGTCCTCCTACGGATGAATGGCGAACAAACAACCGCCGATGTTCACTTCTCATAAAGCACGTCCCCAATAAATCAAATTAGACAAGGACGATCTCGTTTTTGTACGTTTTCTTAAATCTTTACTTTTTAATCTAATCTTCTAACTCCTTATTTAGGCTGTTTTGATTTTTTGAGATTGCTTGGTGTATGCCTTGCACGTTACTCTTTCACTCGTGAGCAAATAGAGTCAAAGTTTTAGGTTACGTTTGGTAAATACTAAAGGTAAGTTGATTACAGTGAAAAATTAGATTTTTTTTTGAAAAATTATTTTTTGTAATTTTTTATTTTTGATAAATTTTACATATGAGAAATAAACTAGTATTTTTAAATAAATTGATATTTTTTATGTATTTGGTTCAATTTTTTATCTATAAGTGATTGTTTTTGATAAATTGTAGAAAATAATTGTTACCAAATGCTACTTTATTAATGTAATGTAATAAAATAATAAAGAATTTGATTACATGAAATTAAATTACATTATAAATAGATTACATAGAAATCGATTACAATATTTAGATAATTACAATTTATAATTTATTATATATTATAGAATGAAGATTGTCGAAATTACACCAATTATAATCGAAACAAAATTTGAAGATCCTCAAAGTGATTACGTTAGTGATTGGAATTGCATCGATAGTGACTGATGTGATTTCGACAGTGGTTGAATTTACTCTAACGTCTTTTGAAGTGATTTCAATGAAGTTGTTCTAAAAACTACTAAAGTGATTTCAACGATGATCGTAGTTGCTCCGACAACATTTTAAGTGGGTCAGGTATGCCCTATTCATCTACTTCAACCCAATCCATTTGAAATAGGTAAGAGTAGAAATATTTTCTACCCATGACCCATCAACCTATGGGTAGTGGTAGATATTTACCTTACTCGTTTACTTTACAAGCAAGGATAAGGATTGACATTTGATTAATCCTAACTCAATCCATTTACACCCCTAGATGTTGGAGTGATATTAACGATAACCATAGACCACTAGAATGATTCTGATGTTGGCCATGTTGCTCCTGCAACTATTAGAGTGATTCTGACGATAATTAGAGATACTCCATCAACTACTAGATTGATTTCAGAGTCGTTGAAGTTGCTCCAGCAATCATCATAGTGATTCTAGTATTGTTGGAATTACTCCAGAAATCGTTGTTAAAGTGATTCCAATGGTGACTCAAGTGACTTCGATGATTGTTGAAGTGATTCCAACAAAAGTTAGAGTTGCTCTCACTATCGTTAATTTCAATGATGATTGGAATTGTCCTAATAATTGTTAGTGTGATAGTGACCGCACCAATTCTGATGATTAATGAAACAAATATTATGGTGGCAACAACATCAATGTACATCGAAGTAATTAATAAGATACTTACAACGAATTTTGTAATTAAATTACTATCATTTTTAATATAATTAATTAGATTACACTCAAATGAGATAGATACACAATTTGATGAATCAAATGTTATAATTAAGGAAGGAATGCAATTGATTTACAGTAAATTTCTTGATTACAGTCAATCAAACATGACCTTAGTTTTGTAAGTTATAGTTGATTATTTAACCCAGATAACTAAGAAGCTTTTTCTGACCTAGTTGCGAGCCAAAGCACAAGCACCTTGTCTGTTATTCATCGAGAACCTCTACTTGAACGATACGTTAAACACCCTACTCAAACTAAACTATCGGCTTTAAAACCCAAGCTGCTTATAAGTTGATCAAAAACTTATCCAAACAGATCCTTGTAAATGTAATTAAGAAAACGTAAAAGGTCAAGTTGGACTTTCACATTCCTCAGCCGCCGTCCGTTATTATAATCCTAAAAGCATCAAAGGACATGTTAGCCTAGCATTCATGATAACAGCATTTTACAAGCTGAAATCATCAAAATTTCCAACAAAAAAAAAACACGTTGGACAAAAAACGCAAAAACCCACAAATTAAACATTCAAAATTCTCACTCTCTCAAAAACCCCGCATGAAAGTGAAAAGCCAAGTGGACTACCAAAGAGTGAAGAAAAAGAGAGCAGAACCAGAACAACCAGAGATGCCACGACGTGGTCGATAAAGAAGGGCGGGCATAGGAATCTAGAGAGCGAAAGTGCGGAGTAACCCGAGAAAGCGGCCGAGCTTTCTAGAGAGAGAAATTTAGCAGCACAATGGGATGCGTCTCGTCGAGGGTGGCGAACGAGGACACCGTGCGGCGGTGCAAGGAGCGGCGCCGCCTGATGAAAGACGCCGTCCTTTCCTGCCACCACCTCGCCGCCGCCCATTCCGACTACCTCCGCTCCCTTCGCAGCACTGCCGCCGCCCTCTCCCTCTTCGCTTCCTTCCAGACGCTATCCGTCTCCGACCACACTCCTCCCGTCCTCCTCCTCCGTTCCCACCCCCCTCCTCCTCCTCCTCCTCCTCCTCCCACCTCCTCCATCTCCCTCTCCCTCCCACCCCCCACTCCCCTCCCACCTCCGCCGCCGCCGCCACCTGTGGAGGTGCCGGCGGCAGTGGACTTCTCCCCCATGCCACATTACGAGAAGAAGCCGTTTTCTACCATGTCGACGTACTCCACCACCAACTCGCAGACCTCCTCCGCCTGGAACTGGGAGAACTTCTACCCGCCTTCTCCTCCGGGGTCGGACTACTTCGACCGCCTCAACCAGAACCGGAGAGAAACCGAAGTCGACGATGAGGAAGAACGGACGGAGCACGATCGCGTTAGTAGCCATAGCCACCACCACCACCTTCTCCCGGAGGAAGAGGACGACGAGGAAGTGGGGATGTCGACCTCCTCCTCCACCAAATCCGGCGTCGGGGAGAAGGGCGATGACTCGAGATCCGAGGAAATGACGGTGAGATCCTACTACCAGTGGCATCAGCGTCACCATCTCCGCAGCATTGGCGGTGGCGACGGTCCGATTTCGGAATCACTGGTGAGAGGAGAGGAGGAGAGGGATGACGGCTCGTCGGCGTTGGTGGGGGATCTAAAGATGGTGGTGCGGCACCGCGATCTGAAAGAGATCGTGGCGGCGATCGAGGAGTACTTCATGAAAGCTGCCGCCGCCGGCGATGGGATCTCCGATCTTCTCGAGACTGGGCGGGCCCAGCTGGACCAGAGGTTCCGGCAGCTCAGGAGTGAGTCGTGTGGTTGGAGTCCTAGGGTTCTCCCTGATGGTGGTACTTTCCGTAAATAAACTGAATTCCAGTCGCTAATTGGTGTGATCTTGTGCTGCAGAGACTGTGCATCACTCGAGCAGTGTGTTGAGCCATCTATCGTCGACGTGGTCCTCGAGGCCACCGCTGGCTATAAAGTATAGGTTCGACACGACGGCGCTGGACAATTCCGGGGAGAAGAAGAGCCATTGCTCTACTTTGGAGAGGCTGCTAGCTTGGGAGAAGAAGCTTTACGATGAAGTGAAGGTAATGGTACTGGTAGTACTAGTACTCGTTGTTCGTTTTTAGTCTTGTTCATGTCCTTGATTCTGTTGTGCATTCGTTAGAGTTGGTTTTGGGCAATGAGAACTATTTAAGTCTGCTGGCCTGTTGGGTTTCTTTTCTTCAGTTTTCTTTAAGGTTGCGTTCTGGGTAGGAGAGAAATCCGTCCTTTCTTCCGTAGTGGTAGATTTTTTTATTTTTTATTTAATGTGAAGGCCTGAAGGGTAGAGATGATTTGGTGTGAATTGGGAGACGGGGAGAGTGAGCAACTGAGCATTGGCAGGCCATGTGGGTGGGGTTCTGAACAGGGACAAGAGAAAGCGGAGAAACGATTTTTTTTAATTACGTCTTAAGGATCTTGAGATGACGGTTCGGGTCCAGTGGAATTCCAAAAAAAAAAAAAAACAGGTCAGATCTAGGGGGGGATTGCTTCTATGTTCTGTAATGCAGCTAGTGCTACAAATAACTGTTGGGAACAATCCATTATATATATGTGGTAATTGGTTTACTTCCAGGGGAAGTGATCCAGTGCGGTCCCCCCGCATTTGATAAATCTCGTATTTCCTGACCTTTTCTTATTGCATTTTCCCTCTGGATATTGTTCACTAGGACTCTGTATGTAGGAAAGTTTACTGCTTGATGTGAACTCTTGTAGCTTTAGAATTGTTAGTTGTGTGATATTGACGTGCTGGTATTTATTTGGTTCTTTTTTCTGATAAATATTTATTTGGTACTTGATTTGACATTTACTGCTGTCTTCCATAGTGTTTTAATTTCTCTGGAAAGTCATTTGCATAGAAGGAAATTGTTACTGGTTGCCTTTTTCTTATTTGAAATATTAGAGATTATTGTTACTGTTTGCCTTAAAAAAAAAGAGAGATTATTGTTACTCGTTGCCTTTGGTTTAATGGGCATAAATGCTTTATTTCCCATATTTCCTTGTGGTGGATGTCAGAATTTATTCTTGCTGACCATAATTTGTGGTAGATATGTCATTTGTGGAAGGAATTAACCCCTGTGTTTGATGAATGGGTCTTCAGTGTCTTTTCTTTCGACACTTAAAAGAAGTTGCTCGACATGGGAAAATAGAATGTTTCTAACTTTTGAGGGGTTTCACTAGAACTTTTGGAATGGCTGTTGCAAAACAAGACTATAATTTTCTTTGTGTAATTGGAGGAGGCTTGTGTAGATCTCTCCATGTAAGGGAAAACCAGCTTCCATTTGAGGTCCATCATTTTAACATGTTTTTATCATGTTACGTTTACAATTGGGTTGTGAAGATTCCTGAATACCACCATCAGTGCATGTGGGAAGATCACAAGTACCCTGGGTTCAAACCTGGACAGAGAGAGTGACAGCCTGACAGGGCAAATCTCCAACCAGCTGAACTAATTGTAAAATAAAGGGAGAGATTCCTGAAGCATTGTATCTTTGTCGTGCTATGAGAATTTAGAGACTTAAGAATGTAGTGACATGTTGTGTTTTCAAATCCATATCTTTCCAAAACATCATTCATCAGACAGCTTAATCTGTCTCATCCAAGGCTCAGAATTTTAGATTATATACACAACATCAATTGCTTTCAGAAACACTACATGATGGCATCAGGCAGTTCAATCTATCCCAGCATTTCTCCTTGGAGTTCATATTGGTTTGAGTGGTTGCTTTTTCTGTTTCACTTGTTTGTATGTCATTCCAAATAAGCCTTCCTCCTTGCATATCCAAGTTCATATTATCTTGATGGCAAATCTCACCTTGTCCTAGGGGTTTGTTAGCTAGAGTAGTCATTGTTTATAACAATTCTATTTGTTGTTTTGACTGAATTTTCCATATCCTTTTTATACCTTTATGTGTTCTTATTGACATTTTTTGAACAATGTTTTGTAAGAGATACATGGTCGTGTGATTGCAGGCTAGAGAGGGAGTAAAGATTGAGCACCAAAAAAAGTTATCTGAATTACAGAGCCAGGAATACAAGGGCAAGGCACATGCAAAGCTGGAAAAGACAAAACTTTCAATCCAAAGACTGCATTCACTGATACTTGTAACGTCTCAGGCTGTCTCAACTACTTCCTCAGAAATCATCAAAGTTCGAGATGACGAACTCGCTCCACAACTTGTTGAGCTTTGCTATGGGTACTGACTTGTCCTTGTCGTTTTGCATCACATAACCAATAAAAATAGAAATGTAGAGATGAAGAATATAGCTGAACAATGAAAGTGCATGTATCCTCAGTTCCCCACTAACATTAAAGTCTTGAATCTTTACTTCATGGGATTAAATTGGTATTCTTTCATGCAGATTCATGAACATGTGGAGATCTATGAACCATTTCCATGACATGCAGAATCACATTGTCCAACAAGTTTGTGGTCTTGTGAATTATTCTCTTTCAGTAGAGTCCACCTCTGACCTCCACAGGCAGGCAACCCATGACCTTGAATCTGCTGTCTCCGACTGGCATTCAAGCTTCACTCGCCTCATTAAGTTTCACCGTGAGTACATCCAGGCCCTTCATGCCTGGCTGAAGCTCACCCTTTTCCAAGTTGGCAATGATGAATCCGAGAAAGACCACTACTCCTCACTTGTTTCGTCTGAACTGTCAGCCTTCTGTGACGAGTGGAAACAAGCACTTGACAGACTCCCAGATACAGTGGCTGCTGAAGCCATCAAGAGCTTTGTCACTGTCATCCATTCCATATCCCTGAAACAGAGTGAGGAATTAAAGATCAGGAAACGGGTGGAGAGCTACTCCAAAGACCTTGAGAAGAAGTCACTAGCACTGCGAAGCATCGAGAGGAAATTCTACCAATCCTATTCCACAGTCGGAATTGGACTTCCTGATGGGGGCATCCATGGTCAGGTGTTCAACACACGAGACCCGCTTGCCGAGAAGAAATCAGAGATTGCAGCATGCCGCATGAAGGTGGAAGATGAGATGTCAAGGCACACAAAAGCAATCAAGGTTGCAAGGGAAATGACACTCAACAACATACAGACAGGGCTGCCTGGGGTGTTCCAGGCAATGACTGGGTTCTCCGGGCTGTTCACGGAGGCGCTTGATGGGGTGTGCCATCGGGCTCACAAATAACAAGATGATTTTCTAAATATTACACTTATTTTAGTAAATTTTTATTCTTTTTCAGTAAAAGAAATCTTGTATAATTGTAGTTATAGGGTGGTTTTCTCCTCCACCAACGGGCCTGTTTTTGTTGGGTTGGGTCTATTGTTATATATTAAAGCAATATAGGTACAAGTTCTTCTATACCTTTTTCCTAATAAAAGGAAGGCTTGGCTCCTTGTTTACTTTTTGTCAAATGATATGTTGAAGTTGTATTAACACTTTTGTGTTAATAGTATGAACTGTAGCTTACTTGTTGTGTAGTTACTGTAGCTATCTTATTTTTACATTATCAAGAATTAATTAAGGATAAGAAATTTTGTAGCATTTTAAATCACATGATTAAGAATATTTAACATATTTTAAAAAAATTTCATAATTTATTTAAGAATATTTTTACTTTTCTTGATTTGAGATCGTTAGTTATGATAAAGTTAACACATTTAAACTTTTAAACATATCTTTTTGAATTAATACAAAAGGAAAGAGTAAAATTGCAAAAAACCACCTAGTTGTAGAAGTAGCAACTGAGCCAGTCGACATAGCAGGGGGTGATTAGACTTAACGCCAATCCAAGGTACGACTAGAACTAGTTGCCAGTGCAAATAGCAACTACTACCCTTAGAGACTTTCCCATATGATACATTGTTATCTCAAGTTTTAATATAATATATGGAATTTTTATAAAGTATTTTAATAATTTTTTCCATAGTAATTAAATTTTCTATGATTTTCCTAGCAATTAAATATGTTCTTCTTGATATATTTGTTTAAAAATAGCAACTAATTGAAGAAAATTCTAGATTATGGTTGACGTCGGGTTTAACATAATTTTGGAGATAAAAATGAGATTTTAAGTTGGTTATCACATTTTTAAATTTTATAACTACATTTAATTCAACAATAATTTCAACATGTGAGGATAATCCAAAATATCTAAGTAGTTACGAATTTAGACTAAGTCAAAAATATCTATAAAACTAATTAACTTCCTTTACGTAATTATAGAAAATATTAATTTTAAATTTAGTTTACTTAATGAGTAACCTTTTGTTTAAATCTAAAATATCTTTTAAACATATTTCGTTGTGTGAAAAAAAACTTAAAAATGGAGACCAAGTCGTAAATGGTTCCTATATTTGTTATAAGTTGGTTTCGGACTTAAAATTTAAATACTACAAATTTTAGAGCTCGTTGCCACTCCTACTGGTAATTAGTTTTAATGGATTATTTTACAGCTCAAACTCTAGACCCGGTCAACACCAACACTAAAGGTAATTCAGGACCTCCATGCCCAAGCCCTGTAGTACCACCACCGTAATCACGAGGCTCCACCCTCGGACTCAAGCTCAGAAACTATAGAAAACATTTTCAAAACATATGCATTTCCTTTTTAAAATCATTTTTTCCAAAGTATTTTCATTACATAATCATTTTTAGGATCAAACTATGATTAAACACAAGGTATATACTACAAATTGGGTTTGTTAGACCCACAACAAGGTACTGATCCGTGGGTTAGTGTGATCCATGAGGCCAATCCTCGAGTCGTGTTTTAACAGGACTACCGGAGACCTGGAAAATAGGACGAACGAAAATCACCTGAGTTGAGAACTCAATGTGGTCTCACCATAGGCACCTTAAAATCCTACCAAATACATGGAAATGTAGAGCCCTAAGTTTTCTACCATTTGAGATAAAAATCACTAAAAATTAATGTGTATAACTTGAGATATAAAAATCTAAAGCATAAAAAGTTGTTGATATTCACTGTAGCAAAATCATTCGAAAATCACAAGAAAAATCATTGAGAATTCACTAGAAATTCAGAGACCACTTCCATTCATCAAGAAGCAACTAAATTACTGATAATCCATGAATCCTAATTGACTTGAAGAAGAAAAGAGGGTAGGACGCATACTTAGTGCCTTTTCTAGTGGCCTCTTCCTTCTCTGACAGACTTTCCCTCCATTTCTTCTTACATCCTCGACCTCACACTCTCTCTTCCCTTCTTCCTCTGGCTTCTCTCTCTAGTCCAATGCCTCCTCTCTTCCGCTCCTCCTCTCTTTGTTTCTGTCATTTTTGTCACAGTTAGCCATTAACAGCCACCCAAAATCTCAGGCTAACCAACGACAGGCATGGCGAGAGAGGTGATACATTACAGGGTATGGTGTGCATAGTAAGGACAGTGTTCCACTATGCTACACTATGCTCTTGGCATTTTCTCCTGTTTGTGGTACATGGATCACAAAATGCCAAAATACCATACAATATAGAGAAACAGAGAGAAACCACAATCTCGATAGGGAGAACAAATAATAAGCCATTATGATTACCAATTAAACATTCATGCAACCTCCGGTAATCAAATGCCAATTATCTAAATTGCATACAAACAAGTATCAAATCTTGGTACACAATTTACATTATTCTAGATTTCTGATTTGGTCAAAACGCAATATCAATCCGCGAGCCTCATCCGTGGTACCAGTCCACAAGACTGATCCACAGCCTTTATCCGCGATTGATCGATACAGGTATGTAGATATTACATCCTAACCCCCTTAAAAGAATTTCATCCTTGAAATTCACCTCTAGTAGAATAAATGAGGGTATTGTGACCGAATATCTACCTTACGCTCCCAGGTAGCCTCTTCTATGCTATGGTGCTGCCATTGAACTAATACAAGGGGAATAACTTTATTCCTTAGGACCTGTTCCTTCTGGTCAAGTATTTGAACAACATCCTCTACCACAGACAAGTCCTCCTACAACTCCTCTGGCTATACTAGTATCACCTAGGACACGTCCGCTAAGCACTTTCTTAACATAAAGACATGAAAACCACAACGCACACTTGAAAGTGTCAAAGGCAAATCCAGTTAGTATGCCACTTCACCAACCCTTCTGGAAATCTGGTACAGTCTGATGTAGCGAGGACTCAGCTTTCCCCATTTTCCAAACCTTACCACTCCTTTGGTTGGTGATACCTTTAAGAAAACGAAGTCTGTTACTTTAAATTTCAAAGGTCTTTGCCTCCTATCTGCATAGTTCTTATGTCTATTTTATGCAACTATCAATCTTTTCCGAATCAAGTCCACTTTTTCTTCATACTACTACACATTCTCTGGGCCCATAAGCTGATGTTAGCCTACTTCGCTCCAACAAGTGGGTGTTCTACAATGTCTGCCATACAAAGCTTCATACGGTGTCATTTCAATGCTAAAGTAATATTGATTGTTGTAGGCAAACTCGATCAACGTTAGGTGTTCCTCCTAATTTCCTCCAAAATCCAAGGCACACACCCTCAACATAATTTCCAGTGTTTGGATGGTCCTTTTGGTCTAACCGTCTGTCTGAGAGTGGAAAGCAGTATTGAAATTCAAAACAATATCAAATGCTTCCTGTAACGCTCTTCAGAACCTTGATGTAAATCGTGTCTTTTTCAGACACGATCAACACCGGAACTCCATGTAGTCGTACTATTTCTGACATGTTCAACTCTACCAACTGTGACAAAGGGACATTTACTTGCATAGACAAGAAGTATGTTGACTTGGTGAGCTGATCCACAACTACCTAAACTGTAACACTCTTTCTTCTAGTCTTGGATAATACTGTCACGAAGTCCATCGATACGTACTTCCATTTCCAAACCGGAATATCCAAGGATTGTAGAGTCCCTTTAGGCTTCTGATGTTCAATCTTTACCATCTGACAAGTTGTACATTTTGCCACATACTCAGTAATTTCCTTCTTCATCCTAGGCCACCAAAAGCTTTTTTTTCAAAACCTTGTACATCTTGGTGCTTTCGGGATAAATCATGTATCTGGATCGGTGAGCTTCATCTAATAATCTTCCACTTGAGACACGTACAAGCACATGTCGTACCCCAACCTACCATCTATACCAACTGAAAAGTGGTGTACCTCCCCTGTTTCCAGCTTCTTCCAGATTTCTTATACAAAAGGGTCCAATCATTAAGCAGCCACAATTACTTCCAATAACCAAAGACGAGCAGAAAAATTTTCCATTCATGCTCCAACAGGTCACTGAAACTACCTCCATGGTCTACACTCAACCAACCCTTCTAGTAGATGTCATTCCTTGATCATCAGGCTAGCCACGACATGGATGCATCTACTTAGTGCATCAATGACCACATTAGCTTTTCCTGGGTGGTAAGACAGACTAAAGTCATAATCTTTGAGGTATTCCACCCATCTCTTCTGTCTCAGATTCAAGTCCTTCTATGTAAAGAAGTACTTTAAGTTTCGATGGTCTATGAATACTTCGATCTGTTCACCATACAAATAATGCTTTCAAATCTTCAATGCAAAAACTACTGCAACCATTTCAAAGTTATGGGTGGAATAATTCTTCTCATGATCTTTCAACTGACGTGAAGTATACGCTACTACCTTCCCATGCTGCATTAAGACACACCCCAATACAGTTCCACAATCATCGCTATATATCATGAAACCACTACTTCTAGAAGGCAAAGTCAAGACTAGAGATGTGACCGGATAGGCCTTCAACTCATTGAAGCTTTCTTAGTATTGTCAATCCCATACATATGGAACCACCTTCTAAGTTAGTCTAGTCAAAGACACTGCGATCTTGGAGAAAATCTAGATAAATCTCCAATAATATCCTATCAAGCCCAAAACACTCTTAATCTCTGTTACATTCTTAGGTCTAGTTTAGCTGTTCACTACTTCGACTTTGGCTGGATCTATCTTAATACCCTCTCTCGAAACGATATGACTAAGAAATGTGACCTTTTCTAGCTAAAACTTACATTTAGAGAACTTTGTATAGACCTGATGCTATCTCAATCTTCATTACAGTCCTCAAATGCATCTAGTGAGTTTATACATCCAGAGAGTGCTCTAGTACATCATCAACAAATACTACTACAAATTGATCCAAGTAGGGCTTAAATACTCTATTCATCAAGTCCATGAAAGCAACTAGCGCATTCATCAACCCGAACGACATGACCAAGAACTCATAATGGCCATACTAGGTCCAAAAGGGCATCTTATGTACATTCGATTCTCGGATCTAGAGATGGTGATGATTAGATCTCAAGTCAATCTTCGAGAAAACTGAGACTCCTTGCAACTAATCAAATAGATCATCTATCCTTGGCAATGGGTATTTGATCTTCATAGTGATCTGGTTCAACATCTAATAATCGATACATAGCTGCAGTGAACCATCCTTTTTCTTAACGAACAACATAGGTGCACCCCAAGGTGACATACTCAGGTTGATAAATCCTTTATCCAGTGGATCTTGCAGCTGATTTTTGAGCTCCCTCAGTTCAGCAGATCGCATTCTGTAAGGAGTCTTTGAAATGGGGCTTCTTCCTAACACTAATTCAATCTAGAACTCCACTTCTTTGTGTAGCAACATATCTATTGGGTGACTCCTTTGGAAAAACATCAAGGTACTCTTGAACAACCGGTATATCCTGTACTCTTAGAACAGATGAGGAGAACACTATCACACTGGCCAAATATACCACATTACCTTTTACTAGAGAGCGGTAGGCCTTTATTGTCAAGATTACTTTCTATGTTTCTCCTAGTCTTACTTCTTATACCATATACCACCCCTAGCCTAAACATTCTGCCAACACTCTCTTCTTTGTACAATCTATCATTGCTGAATGTTAGGTTAGCCAGTCCATGCCCAATATTATGTCATATTCCTACATATCTATTATTATCAGACTAGCCTTGAAGTCCTTGTCTCCCAATTTAACTTTGACTAACCACAGATATCTCCATATTAGGTTGTGCTCCTTCAATGAAGTTATTACATCGAGGTGAAAAGCCAACCTAGTTGTCCTTTCTCCAATCTCAACCATCAATGACTCAAAGATGAAGGAGAACGAAGTCCCTGAGTAAAACAATACTCTGACCATTTAGTCAGCCACCAGAAAAGAACCTAACAACATCACATCATAACCACAAACCATAACTATTATAGAGAAGAATACTAGATACAAAATTACATAAAGAGTGGAAGATTCATATTACATAACTTATCATTGCTCCTTATCCTTTACAACGTCTCCTAAAGAACCAGCATCAGAAGCCGATATTGCGAACACTTGACCTTTGGTTGGTTGGTGAGGTGCATCCCCAATTGGCTTCGGAGGATCAAGGCAACTCCATTAAATATGCCTGATCTTTCTGTAATTGTAGCACATCATGCCATCCAAACTCCGTTGTCGACGACTACACTGTGACGCTATGTGCCCCATCCATCCACAAGAGTAACGAGATCTTCCTCTTGAGCCACTATTCGAACCGATCTGACTGTATCTAGCACTTTCCTTCCTAGCAATACTGCATCCTTCCTCAATGGTTGAACCAAGGTACTCCTTTCTCTTCTTTCCAGAGCTCCCAGAGCTCAGACATCTCGAAAGTAGAAGGTTGCAGAGTGAACATCTTTCCCTTCTCCTTGGGCTAGCTTTCCATGAACAGCCTATGCTCATCCTCGTATTAGGTAGCCAAGTCCACCGCATCTACCAGAGTTCAGCAACGGTAGCCATGGACCGTCAACCTGAGTGTCGGGTTCAACCTTTCCATGAATTCCTTGGCTATGCATTGCTCTATATCAAACATCTGTGCAAACTGCTCTAGTCAGGTGAAGGTTGCCTCGTACTTTGCCACTATCATGCTGCCTTGCTTTAGATTCTGGATCTCCCTATCTAGTCTATCCCTCTCATGCTCTAGGAAATACCTCTCATAGAAGACGTCCCGAAAATCCTCTTAAGAGATAATCAATAGATCGGAGTTTGAGAACTTCATGTGATGCGTAGCTTCCCATCATTGGTAAACGTCATCCTTGAACTGGAAGGTTGCTACCCGAATCTATTTCTCTGCTGGGCACTCCATGCCTTCTAAGATTTTCTCCACCTCCAGCAACCAAGTCTCACATTCTTTCGGCTTGCCTTGGCCATCAAAAGTCGATGCACTCAAACTGTGAAACTACTTAAGCCACATATCTCCTTTGTCCCCATCTGTGTTGCCTTTGTCAAGGGACTAAATAATCCCCCACTTCTTATCACTCAACTCTCGTTGCATCCCTCTCCATTCACTATCGTCCTCTACACCTAAGCTTGATGTGGGAGTCCTACCTTTGTGTCTACCTCTGAGCAGTATTTTGCAGTCACCACAAAACACACAGTAAATTAGGTGCAAGTGTTTCACATTTTGCAGTCCCTAAGGAGCTACTAATATCGAACAGTCTAAGATGGTGCACTTATTGTAACTTAGGTTCTAATATCACTCTGTAACGCCTCCTTTGCTAGTATCACTACTATCGAGGCAATTTATTAAGCAAATAACTAAGAAAAACTAAAATTCAACAATGAAAATAAAACTTAATATTCTATCACTACCCAAAACCGTG
Source organism: Posidonia australis (assembly GCA_024699735.1). Classification (NCBI taxonomy): domain Eukaryota; kingdom Viridiplantae; phylum Streptophyta; class Magnoliopsida; order Alismatales; family Posidoniaceae; genus Posidonia; species Posidonia australis. Next base: position 18,902 of record JAMKQA010003745.1, read on the forward strand.
GAGTGCGGCTATGTGGCTTAAAGCTATGTGCACTAGATTTGGACTACACTCCTCAGTTTGCACTTGAAAACAAAAATACAAAACAAATGTGCGTGAGTAACATCAATGTCATCTAGTATGCGTCCACCAAAGTCGAGACAAAAATCCACGAAAAACTCACAAATTACAGTCATCCAAACTAGATCAGAAGGAATACCAGATTCGTAAAACTTAATCATGATTATCTAAAAATCTACTTGCAAATCATGCCTTTTCAAACCATAGTCATTTTTCTTTGAAATCACATGCACCTTTGCAATCCATTTTGTAAATTTTCAAAAACCAAATCCACAGCTGAAACCAACTCAGAAGTAGTTGACGAGGGCTCCAACCTAGCTACATGTGCAAAAACCTAGCCACATATGGTGCAAAAACCCATCATGTCACCCTAGCTACAGGTGATTGACCAACCACAAGCAGTTGACGAGGGCTCCAACCCCGACCAAATTGCACTGTCACGGTGAACCACCTCGTGCAGGAGTTCAACCACCTTGGTTGTGGCCTCATTGTATCACATATATCACCAACACACGAAGTGTATCCATCGACGCTCCTTGGTGCCCGAGTACATGGGGATTCCAACCCTAGACCTGACCAGTACCTACACTAAAGGTAATCTGAGTCTTCCATGCTCGAGGCTTGAAGTACCACCACCACAGTCCTGAGGCTCCACCCTTGGACTCAAGTTCAGAAACTACGAAAAACAATTTCAAAATATATACATTTTCCTTTTAAAATCATTTTTTGCAAAAGCATTTTCATTACATAATCATTTTCAGGATCAAATCACGATTAAACACAAGGTATCTACTGAAAATAGGGTTTGTCAGACCCAAAACATGGTATTGACCGATTGAACCAACCCATGAGTCGGGTTTTTACAGACCATCGATGTGACATCTGGGCTTGATTATCCATTTTTAATTATAAACCATGTAATTAATTGTAATGTTGTATAAATGATTTATTAATGGATAATCTGTTGTTTCTTGGATGTGTGAGCTTGTGGTTGGCTTGCTAAGCTCCTAGTTGTGATTTGAGACTAATGCGGGGTCCGGTCTGGGATGCACAGTCACCTCAGTTTGCGTGTCCGTCTTTTCTTCATTTTCTTTCCTTCTTTTTCTCCTTTCTTTTTCCTTCTCTCTCATAAGCTACACCCTTCCACCCTCCCCCGTCTTCTTCTTCCTCTTCTTCCCCACACCCATGCCACCAGCGACTGAGGCCCGTGCCTCGCCGTCTCTTCCGACGCAATGGACGACCGACGCAACGTGGGAGGAGAAGAGGATAAAGAGAGGGAGGCAGGAATGGGCAGGGGAGGAAAGGAGGAGGAGAGAACGAGGGGGGGGGGGGGGGGG
>JAMKQA010003746.1:0-24801 GCA_024699735.1 Posidonia australis
ACTTGAGGAGTGGACTAAGCCGGGGTTGGCTGAACCACTATAATTCTCTAGTCTTTGCGATTGATTGTGTTTGTATAAACTTGCTAAATAGTTTAACAAATTTTCAAAGACTTAATTAAAACTGAAAATCTCTATTCACCCCCCCTCTAGAGAAGCATTAGTATCCTATAGAAGCAAGGTATGCTATTGCTCGATGATTTCTTCCTTTGTCTTCCTGTCAATTTATAGTAGAGCCTCAACGTCTCCACCTCCCTCCGTCTCCAATGACAACTTCTTAATTTACGCCAGTCAATTACTCCAACGATTCATTTTCATTAAACCACGATCGTTTTCCTTCGACTGTAACAGACGATGGTCTTCATGACCACCGGTCAACAATATGGAGGTCTATGGAGGTATGTATTGAAATAAGATTTGGTGCATACATAAATCATTTCCTAATCATTTAGTACATATATTAAAAATATTACAAGATTGCTATCACGTCAGTATATGATGTAGAGGTTTACTTAAAATGTCACATCAATTATATATGGATTTATGTAAGATTTGATGTATACAAATCATCTTCCAGTGTGATATGAAGGCAAACGTGTCAAGAGGTACATATTAACTCCAACTGCAACCTCAACCTAGACTACGGAACAAATTCCTCTTGTAAATCCATGGTTGGAAATCTGTTGTTATTCTTGATGTGTACATGTAACGAGCTGGATGTTAGCTGCATATGGTCCATGGCTTCCACGAATATTGTAGGCAAATTGAAATTGGCAATATTAGAAAAGAAATCAGTCGACTTTATCAGAATCCTGATTGTCACAATATCTAAAACCATGATAACAGAAGGCTAAAATCATGGGATGGTCTCATTTGTGTGAAAGTAGAAGTATCCATTACTCTTGTTATCATTGGTCAAATCTCATGATGAGATCTTAATACAGTTGACACTATAGGTAATTTCCAATGAAAAATAAGCATAAAATTACCAACTTATATAAATGATCAAATCTTAATGTTCTTTTGGTCTCCCTTTAGGCTACACAGTTACCTGGACATAACATGATAGCAACCATCATGCTTCAAGAGGTTGACTCTCAATAGACCATGGGTTCTACTAAGTAAGAATTTCTACATATTTTATTTGTTTGACTCTCAATTACGACGTTTTTGTTATTTTTCTTGTGGTTTTCTCTACTAACACATGTTCTTTATGTTTTTGTGTAGCGTAATGTTATATGTTCTATATCTAAGATAGAATAATTTTTAATTTAGAGCAAACAAGGCATGGCACTAAAAAAATTATTTTTATATTATTAATTTGGACGTTATCAATATATACAATTTCTTGAATATTTAAAACTATTATTTTAAACAATAATATAATAAAGTATGATCCATTAGTTTTTGTTACAAATTTAATGAGTAAGAATATTTACTTCGATGAGATTCTAAGCAAAAAGTTGGTATGCAACAAAAAATCTAACCCAAATTAGATTATGATTTTAAACTATAAACTAAAAGACTATGAGGCAATCATTTTTATTAACAAATTTAATGAATAATTATACTTATAAATTTTGATTATGAAATCTTTAATGCAAAAAGTAAGTACAAGAAATCTAAGTTTATATCAACTTCATACACCTAATTTCAATGAAAAGTAAGCAAAAAGAAATTTATTACTCTGATAGATTCTTAGAGTAACATAGTAGTAGTTCCTAAAAAACATGTAAAAATAATTAATAGTCAATCTCATTGATAAAACATACTTTGTGTATGACACATTTATATTCATATTTTATATACAAAAACCATCATGGTTGTGGCTTTTATGAGTTAGAGATAGTATTGTAAGTCGGTCGAGTATCACTTATTAACTCGACCCGTTAGGAACAGGTTAGGATAGAGAATTTGTATATCCATTGACTTGTTAAACCATCCATTTAATGGGTTAGGATTTGGATAATATGCTATAGTAATCCATTACTTGGGGGTAAATTGGTAAATTTACATTAATCCTAAATCCTTAAATATCATATATATATATATAATATTTACACAATTACACTAACCTATCAATCCTCACCCCACCTCAGTCCTCACTCAGTCACACCTCAACCCCAGCACTAACATTCCACTCCTCAAACATAATACATGTGAGTGCCCTAGCCAACTCTTGTTGGCCAGTGGTGTGTGGGGGGATGGGCTGCGAAGCAGGTAGAAGATGCAGATCTAGATCTTGGTAGAAGGGGTTGAGGACAATAGAGCAGGGGTCTTGCAATAGAACAGGGAGTAGAGGAGGGCGGGGAACTCCAAGTGGGATCGGAAAAAGGAGATGGAGGCGACGATTGAGACGATGCATTTGCTTGCCTCCACCTTTGATCAAGCCATGCATTCCATGCCATGTGTGTGCCGTCGATGTCCTCCAGATCCGATGCTACCCCCACCATGTTCGTCGCCATTGCATTGCCAAGGAAGGAAAATGATGTTATGGGTGGGTCTTCTTCTTCCTCTGCTACCATTACTCACCTCTCATGATATTTGCCATCGTTGGAGAGGATGTGAGATAGAGACGGGACTAGACTCTCCGCTTTGTCTTTTGCCTTTTTTAAATTTCTCTTTCTGCTTCTACTGTCTCATCTTTCTCCTATAGTCTTCCTTCTTCTAGGGTTTAGGGAAGGAATAATTGTTATTCTCTTCTTCTTCTTCTCTTGCATGTGTTACTGTCGTATTACTGTTGATTGTTGATTGCATGTATTATAATGCTGCATGCTGTTGCTTATAATATTGTATAATACTGTTGTCAACATATTGATTACTGCTTATAATACTGTTGATTGCTACTTATATTGGTGTAATGCATGTATAATGTTGCTTGTTGCTAATTATACAAGTGTATATGTTGATTACTATATTATCAACTCTTATGATGTTATTAGGAATCAATAAAATGATTATCTTGAGCTCAATGTCGTCCATGAAAAACCATGAAATGATATAAGTTTAGATTTAACATCAACAAAAAAATTCACATGTTTCACCCGTTAATCTTACCCATCACTTGTTACCCTAGTAGGTAATGAGTAGGATAGCGGTGAGAAATTTTTAAGACAAATATTCACCTATCCCATTACCCATTAGGAAAGAATGGATTAGGATTAGAGTAGACCCTCAACCCGATCTATTTACATCTCTAATTGGAGTCCTTATCACATGACCCACCCAATTTATAAAAAACTCCTTTTACTATTTTGTTTTAAAAAAAATTGTACCACTTTAACAAACTACAATGACCCACTCCACTTGTCACTTTAATAAACTTCTGATTTTATGAAAAATATAATATAGAAGTTAAAAACATGGATATGATTTTTCTAGAACCAGGAAAACTACGACGTAGCTAGGAAGAGAAGATGAATCTTCATCATTTTAAATTTAGTATTTTCGATATAATGATTGATTTGCTAATCAATGATCTTAATAATCGCTTTAGCAAGAGAAGAACAAAATTGCTTTTGTGTTATATGTTTTAATTTAAGTGACAGTTTACCTTTTTGATAAAGAGAAGTTAATTAAAGTTGCACAACTTCATCCATTCTAATTTCTGTAACAAATAATTTGATAGACTTGAGAATTAACTTGATACATATATATTAGATGTTCGTAATAATCCTAAATTCGTCAGTGTGAAAAACATTTCTAAATTTACTTAGAAACCTATAGAATTAAAGATGGATCATATTTATTTTCTTGTATATCAATTTTTGAAGTTAGCATTGCTTCTTCCCATTGCTACTACTCCTGTGGAAGGAATATTTTCTACAATGAGTATCATAAAAATCCACTTGTAAAATGAAAAGAGAAATAAGTTCATAAATGATTGTCTAGTTGTCTATATTGAGTAGGATGTAATTGATGAGATCGACAACAAGACCATCACTGAGCGATTTTAGAATATGTGATCTTATCATGAAACTTTCTAATATAAATAATATTTTTATTCTTATTTATAATTTTAGTATATACAAAAAATTTGAGTTGTAGGCATAGTGTATGAGCACCTACAGTAAAAAAAACTTTGAAAAAAAAAGTCCAAACCGTAGGCCTTTTCAAAAAAAAAGTCCAATCCCTTGTTTGTGAGGAGTTCGAGTAGGATGTATTGTGTGGTCAATCATAACTAAAAACTTACCTTTTCATATAATGGATGTCTTTTTTTTAAATAACTTAAATTCTTTTCAATCATTAGATTATTTATATGGATCATCTTTTAAAATTTCCTGGTTCCGTTATTATTTTATAAAAATAGCAGCTTCCCTTATATTATTTAGTCAACATATGATTAAGTGGCATTTTAGATTGTTTTGAGGATATATCACGGAGACATGTACAATTAGTTGCATCAAGATTATTTTGCATGGTTTAGAAGGATTGCTCTAAATTTAGATTCACACTATACATCACGACCAAATGGAGAAACCCTGTTTGGTCCAAATACATGGTTAGCATTGACTATAGTAAAAAACACACATCATATTTGCGAGTATGTCGACTGTACCAATATAAAAATATTATGAGATGGACATACATATTTGCTTGTTTTTCTCGAAAAAATATCAGAAGAGACATGCCTTCTTCGTTAAAGATGTTCTCTCCTGAACTTCTTGTCTGTGTCCTTCAGCGGCTACATGCTCCTCGGAAATATATACTTCTATGTTTATCAATAGATAATAACGAGTACGTTAAGGTACATGAATCAAAGACTATGTATTACACTTAATACATACTCTTCATATATAAATATGAGTAACGATCTAATGTATAAATAATCAAATAGTTCAAAGACATAAAATCTTAAGATGGTGGTTAATAGGTGATGCAATTGTAAGATGACAACTACATCAACGTGAGTTGTAATAACAATGACAAAATTCGATCAGTCTTGTATCTTCACCCTCCGTGTTTTTGACATCTTATGAATAACTTTGTCGAGCATTTGTCCACCTCTTTCTCATATTATCTATAAGATATTTCTTATGAAAATGATATTTTCACTAGCAAGGCACCACATTCATGTATTTGGATTCCATGAATTTATCCTTGACATAAAGAACATCATTCATTTGGTTTTTTACAATCAAATAATCATAGTCAATCATCCTTTGCAGTTAAAATCAATTCCATGAATTTATTTTTTTATAAATTTATATGATTTTTATTTCATTCAAATAGTCATGCATGGCCATTTCTTTGCGATTGAAACATATTCCATTTAGTTATCCTTTCCATAAAGGGAATTATTCATGTAACTTTTATTTCATTCAAATGGTCATGACTAGTCGTTCCTTTACAATTGAAACATATTACATGCACTTATTTTTTTCCCATAAAGGAAATGTGTATATGAATTTTGTTTTGTTTAAATGGTCAAGACCAATTGTTTCTTTACAATCTATAATAACCCAAATCATATAGTATACATGCATGAGAATACTATACATGGTAAAGGATAGGATAATATAATATGACAATAACAATCAATAATTAAGTAATGTTAAATGGAAGATGCACTAAGTAGTTCAAGATACTTCAACTTTTTGAATGTCAGAAATAACGTGTTTTGATGCTAAATAGTGGTATTTAAACATTGATGTTAAGTGGAATAGTTAGTTCAGTAAAAAGTAAATTTTAAATATAATATAATAATATAAATATTGACAACAGCGGTGATAACGGGACATTTTTTGTGTACGTAAGCATCTACACGAAAGAGTCACGTAGGTGCAGTAACGTCTTAAATTTTTATAATAATTTAAAATAAATTAAATTATAAAAAATTAAAAACTAAACAGAATAATCAACTACCAGAAATCTATATGTGTGGCTAAGAAACTTCAAATTATGTGTATTGTACTAAAATCCATTTACATACCTACACCTGTAATCCAAAATCACGAAGAAAGCGTGAGTGACAAAAGTCATCCAACATGCATCCCACGAAAATAATGGGGAAAAAAACTATAATTAATTTTCCTTTAAATTTATTTCGCAGATCATTTTCTCTAAAACCACAAAAACTGACCAACTAGGCCCAACCGGTCGAAAACCACCAACCAAGCCCAACAGACCGAAAACCACAACAAACACGGCCCACATTGGTTAAAACAACAAACAGAGCTCTACTAGCCTAAAATCACAAACAATGTCCTTAATGGCCAAAACCATACACAGAGTCTGGAAACCCAACGTTAGACAACCAACTCTAGCCACAAACAACCACCAAGGTGCACTGCACTACCACGGTGAAGCCACCCTGTGTAGGAGCGATCACGTCCCGCGATTCTTCCACCTAAAGAACCCTTACAAAGCCAACCCCTCTGGGGAGGCAATCCTATCTCTTAGGAAGCTACCAATTATGAGGCACGTGTCTCATCCGCACTGGCCACCACAAGGTATGCATCCTCACGACGTCCTCCACATGGTACTCCGAAGGGAGTGTCATACCTCCACACTTGACAACACCCAAGTCTCAGTGCTTACAGCGATAGCAGGAGTATCATACCTCCCAATTATGCCAAAAGACACTTCAACCCACAGACCACAACCCTAGCTTCAAGACGACAATCAGGGAGTTTCATACCTTCAAGACCCGACGACCCTTAACTTTAGATATCTCGGCTCCCGACCTCAATCAGAGAGACACGTCCAACCACTCGAGAATGTCGTCACATTCTCTGATCCTGACGACACGATCCCACGGTGTCTTGGTTTGCACACAACAAACTAGGAAAATCATTTTCCAAAACAGGCCAACTATCTCTTTAAAAAATACCATTTTCAAAACAATTTTTTATATTTGAAAAATTCTTTCAAAACCTGAACAAAACTGTGCATCAAGTGTTCCACAAGACTATTACTGATGGTCTACGATCCCATCTTAAATAGGCAAAACAAACCAATTAGAGAAGCCACTTCATTCAAATGCATTTTACTAGAAAAACCAGGAAGTACCTCCAACAAGCTCTGCTAGACACGCGCATGTGGACCACACGTCTCTAGTTTTCTATTAGAATTCAAACAGCTTGAGACAGGAGACTCAAAATTCGCCTGAAATGGAAACTAAGGGCAGACCTACCAAACAACCATCAAAAATTTCGATTAAAACATATGTGGTAGACCCTCGAGTCCACTCCAAATCCACACAAATAAAACTAGAATCCATTGAGCATAGCTCCCAGAATAAAATCACAAAGCCAAGGTGCACAGAGAAACGAAAAACCACACTACAATGAAATTAACGCCATAAATACCACAATAAATCGCCACAAATTCTCAATAAATTCCAAACATTAAATTTAACCTAGATTACATGCATCTTAGGTATTTCTACCATTTTACATGATTTCTACTCATTGGATTGGAGGTGCGTACCTGAAAACGGCCTTCGGTGATCTAACTCGCTCTTTAGCCAACTACCGACCACCACCGACATGTGCGACCACCACAGGAGTCTCCTCGACCTCCGAAGCTCTAGCCACATCGACATCGAGCCACACGACCTCCGCTTCTCGCTCTCACTCTCGACCTCTCGTCGCACACAGACAAGGGAGGGGAAGAATAAGGGAGATGGGTTGGAGGGGAGGAAGGGGATGGGGGAAAGAGAAGAGAGGTGGGGAAAAGAGAGGGGGTGGAAAGGAGAGGTGAGGGAGAAGAAGGGATGTGCGTCCGGGGAGGAGGAGAAGGAAGAAGGAAGAAGAAGAAAGCAGACGGCTAGCCGAGAAGGGTAAGGTGCAAAGAAAACTTTCAACCGCAACTATATACGCGTGGAAAGGAGCAACTACGTGCAAGGCCAACCACCACGCATGCACCTGCCTATCTCCAGCTGCCTCCCAGCCACACCACGTACAACACAACCACCAAGCTCCAACACTAGCCAACCACCAGCCACAACAACTAGCCCACAAACATGAGCCCCCCACACAGGACTACAAGCACAATGCTAGTTCGTGAGGTCCAAGTCCAAAATCACAAAGTCACACAAATGGACCTTGGAATAGTAACATCTGTCTAAGGATAAATTGATTATAATGTAAATAATTATAAAATGAATTTACAGATATTACAGATGCTTTATCCTGTAAGTGTTTAAGTTATGAAATAACTTTAATTGTTAGTTGTATCCAACGTTTGAGAATCGAAGAAACAGAGAAGGAAAAAGGATGGGAAGATGATGGTAGAGGCGAAAGTAGAGGAGGAGCGATGGTGGAAGCGATAAAGGAGGTAAGCAGCGTGATACACTAAGAGATTGGATGAGGGAGAGAAGGAGGAAGGGTATCGATAATAGTAGCGATAGAGGAGGCAGGCAATGCAGTACATGAGAAAAGTCAAAGGAGATAGACAGTGTCATACACAAAAGAGGTCAAAGGACGGAGAACAAGAGAAAGAGAAAGGACAATAATGACGATGACAGAGAAGAAGTCGATCGAGAGATCGAGAGAGAGAGAGAGAGAGAGAAAGATGAGAAAGAAGGAAAGTAGGAGAGGAGAAGAGGAATCGAGGATGAAAATACAAAAAAGAAGAGGAAAAAAAGAGAAACCTTAGATTTTCATCGGATGCTAACTAAATGCCTATAAAAAGGTATCTTATAAACAACCTATAGGAATGTATCTTATAGACACCAACATATGTATCTTTACATAATGATAATGACAACGATAGCTCGAACAAAAAGTATTTCTACCATACATCTTAGGTATAACTACCGTTAAAAAAGTATCTTTACACAATAAATCGCCATAAATTCTCAATAAATTCTAAACATTAAATTTAACCTAGATTACATACATCTTAGGTATTTCTACCATTTTACATGATTTCTACTCATTGGATTGGAGGTGCGTACCTAAAAATGGCCTTCGGCGATCTAACTCGCCCTCTGGCCAACCACCGACGTGTGCAACTACCACAGGAGTCTCCTTGACCTCTGGAGCTCTAACCACATCGACATCGAGCCACACGACTTCCACTTCTCGCTCTCACTCTTGACCTCTCGTCGTGCACGGACGAGGGAGGGGAAGAACGAGGGAGATGGGTTGCGAGGGAGTAAGGGGGTGGGGGAAAGAGAAGAGAGGTGGGGAAAAGAGAGGGGGTGGAAAGGAGAGGTGAGGGAGAAGAAGGGATGTGCGTCTGGGGACGAGGAGAAGGAAGAAGAAGAAAGCGGACGGCGAGCCGAGAAGGGTGAGGTGCGGAGGAAACTTTCAATCGTGACTATATACGTGTGGAAAGGAGCAACTACATGCATGGCCAACCACCATGCATGCACCTGCCTATCTCCAGCTGCCTCCCAACCACACCATATACAGCACAACCGGCAGGCTCCAACATGAGCCGACCACCAGCCACAACAATCAACCCATAAACATGGGCTCCACACACTGACCTACAAGCACAGTGTTAATTCACGAGGTCCAAGTCTAAAATCACAAAGTCACACAAACAAACCTCGAAATAGTAACATCCGTCTAAGGACAAATTTATTATAATGTAAATAATTACAAAATGAATTTACTAGTATTACAGACGCTTTATCCTGTAGGTGTTTAAGTTATAAAATAACTTTAATTGTTATATGTATCCAACGTTTGAGAATCGGAGAAGTAGAGAAGGAAAAAGGATGGTAGAGGCGAAAGTAGAGGAGGAGCGATGGTGGAAGCGATAAAGGAGGTAAGCAGCGTGATACACTAAGAGATTGGATGAGGGAGAGAAGGAGGAAGGGTATCGATAATAGTAGCGATAGAGGAGACAGGCAATGCAGTACATGAGAAAAGTTAAAGGAGATAGACAGTGTCATACACAAAAGTGGTCAAAGGACGGAAAAGAAGAGAAAGAGAAAGGACAATAATGACGATGATAGAGAAGAGAGATCAAGAGAGAGAGAGAGAGAGTATGATGAGAAAGAAGGAAAGTAGGAGAGGAGAAGAGGAATTGAGGATGAAAATATCAAAAAGAAGGGGAAAAAAAAAAGAAACCTTAGATTTTCATCGGATGCTAACTAAATGCCGATAAAAAGGTATCTTATAAACAACCTATAGGAATGTATCTTATAGACACCAACATATGTATCTTTATATAATGATAATGACAACGATAGCTCGAACAAAAAGTCTTCAAAGGAACATGGAGAATTCAGGTCTTACTTGTTAATGGGCTGTCACGTAGCTGTTGTGCCGAACAGTCGTTGAACAGTCTCGTTCCGCTTGCCATCGTTGAGGTGCAATCGAAGAAAACAATACTACTCCCCCCACTTTCCGTAGGATAAGGACTGAATGAAACACCGACGAACAAACCTGATTGCATCCATATAAATTTTTCTAATATATAATATATACATATGTGTGCAACAACAAACATGAAAACGACATCCACTACGCATGTTGATCTTGAGCTCCCATCTGTTATCTAAATCTACTGTTTCGGTACACTAGCGACTCCCATGGCATATTGACCTCAGACATGAAGGAGAAAGAGGAGGAGCATTTTTTAAACGGGACAATTAACAACTTGAGCAACTGGTTACAGATCTGCATGCACGTGCCACCTTGGTAAGCCTTCAAGGCTTTTTATAGATCTCTACCTTTTCCGTTGCTGCAATTTAAATTGAATTGTACGAAGAATCAACAAGTCTCTGATTCAATCCATCAATTTATTTATAATAAATGATAGTTTTATATATCGCTAAGAAGTCTAGCTCGATGAACTCTCTGGATACTCTAAAATTCATTAGGGCATAAAAGTCAGACTGGTTGAGATAAAAGTCGGCTTTTTCCACCCGTTTTCTAAGGTCTCAATTGGACCGTCAAACTAAATTGAGAAAGATTTAGTTAGTTTTGACATAACCATATCTCCAGCAGAATCTCTAAGTCAAATTAGGTTAGAGATTCGAACTCTTAAGGACCGTGGCTAGGATTTTCTGTGAATAAGATTTAATTTTTTCCTCTCCAGTTTTTCTTGTTTTTTTCCCTTTTGTTGGGCTTGTGATTGAAACTTGAGCACATTCTACAAAAAAAGTTCTGCGTTATTTCTCAACAGTCACTTGTGTCGACATTAAAAAAATCAATTTATTGTTGGAGCTCCCACTTCGGTTACGAGACCCCACAACGTCACTTTAAAAAAAAAAAAAAAAAATCAATTTTCCGTTGATTCATGTTTTTTTTCAAAATTTCCCATTATTTTTCCCCCCTTTTTTTTTAAAATCCACATTCTGCGTAGGGCCTATTCCCCACTGAGTCAGCACAGTTTCGGTATCAGAACATTTGGCAATGGTATCATCTCATAAACAGCGAATTTGTTATATCTGATCTACGTCAACTGTGTGAATGTAGTAAGTGGGAGGTAGGCCTTGATGGATGCGTAATATTCCTCAATCCACCGTGTTTGCAAACATGACGTTAACGTTTGGATTTGTTCTGTTACGTCACCAAGAACCACGATGGGTTCACCCTATCCAGGAATCGTGCGAAGTGTCCGCCAAAAATGGAGACAGCGTACAGGGGATTGTTTGCTCTTCGGAGGAACGGTGGGCCTCTGATCTGCACCGATGTCCAATCCGTGTTTCTGGTCTTTCCTGAAATCATGTCACGGATTCGATGGTGCCCAAGCATCTACTGCCGAAGTCGGGAACATATTTTTCTCCTTCCGCACAGTGGACCGTTGGTGCGAGCACAATCAAGCAAGAATATGTGAATAGGATTTGAGTTTGCGCTGCGTTGGGTCGTAATCACGGTCAAAACCCATTTGGCAGATGCGTAGATGAGCCGATGCCTGTACGTATATAGATCTACTTCCCTAATTTATTGTGCCACTTTCTTTGTAGTGTCTTTTCTCCTTTTTTTTAGAAATCCATGCATGCTCTCTCTCTCTCTCTTAAAATTTTTTTTTTCCTTTTGGCAATTAAAAAATTTTCTTATTAATAAAATAGTTTTAAATTTTTTTCATACATAATCCTAACAAATTTTACTTATTAGAAAAGACGACTGTAAAACTTGCAAATTGTGACACAAACAAGTTCAGCCAGTAAAATAGATAAAAAATACTATCATTAATATTATTTATCTTTCATGAAAGCATAGAGTTAACATCATTCTATTGTCTTTCTAAATCTGACATTTTTAAAGAAAAACCATCATCCACTTATTTTTCTAATTTACTTTAGCACTCTCTGATACATTTTGCATGCGACAATAAAAGTAATCGATCTTTTATTTTTTGTTTAATTTTATTATTAAATACGATCATTCCCCAAAAGTGATTTTTAAACACAAGAAATGCTACAATACAACAAGTGTATGGAAGTATGAAAACTAATAAATATCAACCGTTCAAGTCTAATTTTTGAAGGTGGTGTAGTAGAGAATAGAGAAAGATATTTTTTAAAACATAGGTTGGTACATGTTATTTTATAAAACATTAATTTCCTAACTTGAATGTATTATTATACCATTCTTTTTATTCTTTCCGACGAGTAGAGATATCAGAAACAACAATGGCTATCTTGCTACTATTAAAAGGCATCTTATGGGCTACAAAGTTAATGAGCATCTTATTGACTACAAAGTCAACATTGATCTTATCAATAGCAATACTACAACAATACCAATGGTAAAGAGAGAGAGATGAAAACATTGGTAGAGATACAATATTGAGAAGAATGACTATAATGACAATGAAAGAGAAGGAAGACGATAATAGTATTGTTGACAAAGAGAAACGACAATAATAATGGAAGAGAAAGACAACAAGAAAGATTATAACGAAGGATAAAGAGAATGATAATGACAACACTTAAATAAGAGGAGAATAATAATGATGGAGGATGAGGATAGAGAAGAATGATAATGACGTTGAAATTGTTTGGATCAGAAAGAAAAATGTGGAAGTTGTTGTGAGTGATTATATTATTATGATGTAGAAGTTGGGTGTAATTGTAATGTAAAAATCATGAAGTAATCATTTCTACTAAAGTGTACCATGGTCAATCATATGTTAAAATTTTCCTTAAAATATTCATGACAATATTCTATCTTTAAAAAAATTAACCTTAGATATTAAATTAAGAATCCGAAATTCTTTCTTTACCAATCTTATTTTCACCATCATATTCTTTTTTTTTAAATTTTCATATGGGCAAGTTGCATGTGCTTTTCACTAGTTATATTTAATTTAAACTTTTTGTGCTAAAATCCCTATTTAACATGTCAATATGCTAAATGTCCATTTTATTTTTATAATTCTTTCTGTAACACTATTTTGTTGTTTATGTCTTTCTATGATATCCTTTTTGGTATAGATCTTGTTTGTTTGTGAATACAATAATCCAACTATATTCCTACATTTGTAATGAGAATTAAAGTTTGAAACCTATATGTAATCAAGCGCATTTTATTTTAGTTGAATGAAGACCAATGTGTTGATCTACACATGTAAAGCATGTGTGGACACATCACAATTGTTTTTGCACATATTACCACATACTTAACACTTTTCGTACATTAATCATGTTAGTTGCATAGTTAAACATTTTTTATGCATGTTTGGAATCAATATTTTTTATCTATCAAATTTATTAATTAATTTTGGATTGCATTAAATGATTTATTGTTTTCTGAAGAGTTGCATATAAAACAATTTTTTTATTGAACAAGTGTTTTTGGAATTCTATTTCATTGTTTTGGATTATCTAAAATAGAATCAAGTAGATGTTGGAAAACACATTTTTCAAAATTCACTTTCTAGCTTATGATCAATTATTTCAAAAATAGTTAAAGAGAGATTTTATTTTACTTTTTTGAAATCTCTCACATACTTTGTAGTGTCACTAAGGAAATTTATTTACAATCCAAAAGCAATGATCAGATTTTGGAGCCAAATAAAACAATAAAGAAGGCGATTCATGTGTCCAACAATTACCATCACCATGCATCTCTATGCGATGAGATCAACTACCGATGGGTTAAAGAATAAATAGAAGAAATTCAAACAAATTAAATGTCCAAATGAGATAAAAAAGGAATAAGGAAATAAAATGAATATTTAGCATAATATCTTGTTTAAGAAGGATATTAAAGCCAAAAAAACCATTAATTTATATGTATATGTAGACTTGCAGAAAGTATTCGAATAGAGTAAACATGTCTTCCTCGACTATGTCAATTGTTTACCCGTTTATTAAATTTTATAAAAGCAACAGAGTCAAAGCTGAAGCCATGCTCACGACAGGTATATATATATAACCTATGCTAACCTCGATAGATATCACTAGAATTGTATTCTAACCTTGAAGAATACAATTTTTTTTTCCTATCCTATAATAAATATATTTTCCTTCAAACAATCTTGAAACACATTCAACCCTCTTACTATGCTATATATGTACTTTCAATATGGGTATTTAAAAAACATCTCTACTCTGCACTAAAGTTTAAAGAAGACATGAGTGATACTACATTCTAATGAAGATAATTAAGTAAAGTATGTATATATTTTTGATCATTTTCAACCTTCTAATGAAGTAAAATATCAAGAATATTTAGTAAATTATAAGATAAAATAAGAATATTAAGTAAAAAAAATAAAAAATCCGTATTGTAATCTCCCATTGACGTGGTAGTTGGAACGGAGACCGATACATGCCTGAGATCAGAACAATCAATTAAATCCTAAAGGCCAAAAACATGTTATCGTATTTTTTTTTTACGACGCTGAAACAGAGAAAAGAAAAAACAGTGAAATGGAAAAAAAAAAAAAAGGGTGGGGGGAAAGGACATATCATCATTAACAAAAATGCACATGGCACGCTGATTAGACATGCACGTTGGGAATCTCATGATCTTCTCCCACCGTCAAAAAGGACCTGCCGCAACTTTTGCTGCTCTTTCGCCTTTCTTTTCCCACTTTTTTCCCACCCAGAAACATAAATAAAGGTTCCTGATTTTGACCGGTGGCCATAGCCACCATCGTAGATCTTCAGGCGCTCAGTGTTTAGCTTTTCACATGAGGAAGGCGCAGTAATTAGCTTCCTGGAAATCGTAAACAGTAACAAACAGTAACAAACTAACAGTTCTGCATGTGTCCATTAGACCAGATATTATTACTCTGCTCGTCGTCTAATATAATAAGAACAACATCACTGTATCGGTAGCAATCAGTGCATTCGATGGAGCGGCACGCGTGATGCTTCCGAATCGAGCTCACAGTGACATCGCTTAATCTGTTTGTTTCATTCGTTGACCGCCCGATGGCCTTCCAAGCATCGTCCGCGTCTACCCTTTGGCTCACGTCTAACCGTCCATCCATAATCCGTACGAAGTGCATATATATATACGATAGTGGCAGCCGTCTGATCATGCATGTTAAGACGAAGTGAAATTTGAGATCTATCGTCGATCTACCCGTGGTCAAAAGGTGGAACACCCGGGCCCCACTTCCCAGATTTTCATGGAGCACAAAGTTGTACACGCCATAAACACCTCAGTATCTACCTATTTAATGGTGTTTTGTTAGATACGAGACATTATGCGACCCTTCGGCAGGAAAACATAGTTTATGATCTCACATGGTTTGGCATTAATAATTCACAAAAAAAAAAAAACTATACCACTGATGATTTCTTCTTCTTTTCCGTAAGTTATCTTTTATTTATTTTTGTTCCGCATGTTAATAAATCTTTTGGTTAGTTGCCGTTTAACTAATCAAATAATCTTATATCAAAGATCCGCAATTAAACAGACCTTACCTTTTTTTTTTTCTTTTTTTGGGGTTACATAAGCTAATATATTGGTAAGGAAGAAGTCTCTTATTTTGATTTACTCAACTACTTGAGTTGGTTTAAAAACTTTATATATTGATGGTAGTATTTGAAACTCAAATAAAGATTGTGTTTATGATTATCACTAGGATAGCAAAGAATTTGGTATTAATATTGATCTTTAGTTGATTATACATAATCACAATGTTAGGAGATAATATCACAGATACTTGATTATCACTAGGATCATTCGAGTGATTGGACAATGATTTTACCATTTGAATGATTATTGCTTTGAAATCTAACTTAAAAAAAAAATGCATCATAGATACTTTATAAATTTGTACAAATAAGTCGCTGTAGGTGTGAGATGAAACTATGAATATTTTTAGGATTTGGATATTCAAATTTGTAGATTTCTTGAATACCAAGGTGTAATGTGATATAAATAATTGAAGATGCACGTTGGTTAGGAGCTGCGTCATTGTAATTTGAAAGATGGAATCCAAACACAGATGATACATATGCGACAAATGTGTATTGACGGTTTCGGTTGCTGCCGGGGACGGCGAGAGGGAGAGTCCAGTGAGGACCACCTCTCAACCCATCCGGGGACCAGACGGATAAGTAAAATTGTTTAATCATCGATGGGCGGGTGGGAAAAACGAAATCAAAGACAGCAAAAGTTGATATCATACGGTTTTTAGTAACACTAACAAATAATAAAAGCTGCTATTCGTTGCTAATCTCTCCGTTCATATGCCTAGTCCCATTCAATTTGTTTGGAGTGACGATGACGTTTCCCTGTCCGTACGATTCCCGGCGTGAAGCATCCCGCGTTTCCCCGCGGGCGGAATCGCGGAGACCAATTTTTCACGCTTCAGCCCGTCCATCGTCGTCAATTCTCTTTTTACCTTCTTTCTAGGTCCCGCACTATTTCACATCCAACGGTAATTGATGAGGAGTCAGCAGACCAGTGATCTTCAGGATGTTGTCATTGGAGTCCGCACGGGCTTTCCTCTTCTTCCCCGCCTCCCTCCCTCCCTCCCCCGCGTGTACCCACCTCTCCTCTCTGGACCGCATTGTCATCTCCTTCCTTCCGTTCATGCCTTTTCAGGCAGGCGTGGGTTGGCGTGGGGAAAGCAAATGCCTGATGATACTGAAACTGATGCATCATTCTCCACCGGCCTCTACTGATTTCCGAATTCTTTAATCCATTCTCCTTTGTTAACTTCTCCACACAACCATTACTTACATGTCTTCCCAAATATACCCAAAGTGCAGAATTGAACAGTCCTTCCTTTACCCCTCCATCCATTTTCACCGGAATTCCATACAATGCTATATACCAATTAATGTTATATTTTATTAATCACGAAGAAGTCCGTCTTTCTTCTTCTCGTCCTCCGTCTCTCTCCTCAACTGCTGAAGATGCTTAAATTCTGATGGGACGGCACCACCACCACCAGCAGCATCCCCGTTAATTAGTCTAACCCCACTTCCGATTGCAAGTTGCAAGATCAACCCGAAAGGAACATACCTCATCACTCTTTCCCTTTTCCTTCTCCTCCTCCTCCTCCATTATTGTTACCACCGTCTATAATAATACGTTTAGTAAGAATTAATTAAGTGTTTTCCTGATTAAAATATTAAGTACGTGTCAAACCATACACCATAGCAGTGCTAGAATATACAATAATACAAAAAATAATTGTAAGAAACTGAGAGACTCAGCAACAGTGGCCACATCCCAGGGGCCGAGAACGAGCAGGTGGTCCGGAGTACTAATAACCGTGGGGCGAAGAAGACAGGAAAGGATGATTCAAGTTGATGTCCAATGGAAATGGTTTTTGGGCGCAGCAGGGAACAGCACTTCTGTCAGTCTTCCTCCTCCTCCTCCTCGGTCTCAGCGACATTAATAAACAGAGAGAGAGAGAGAGAGAGAGAGAGCAGAGAGCAGTAACACAAACAAGAGAAAGAGAAGGATTGAGGGAAGACAGAGGACAATACAACAGACCGTCATCCTCTTGCTGTTGGCCTCTGGTCTCCTCCGTGTCGGGAGGGGAACACACCACGTCCACATCCAAACCCAAACCACGCTCCGCTTGCCCCTCCCCCCTGCCCCCTCCCTGGGGGTCCGTCCGATCACCACCGTCCCAACCAACTCCTCCCTCCCGCCGGCCAACCGCCGATCGGTTGATCGATCGATCGATCGATCTCCTGCAGCCATGTCTTGGTGAAGCAGCAGCCATTGCTCGAGCTTCAGACATGAAGGTGCAAGGCAACAACGGCGGCGGCGATCCCGGCGAAGGTAAGGAGGCGGAAGATAGCAGATGAGCTTACGTTTCTATCACAGGATATCTGATTGTTTTGATCTGTTGGGGTGTGTGTGTGTGTGTGTGTGTGTGTACAGGGGAGAAGAAGAGCAGCATCAATCCGGAGCTATGGCACGCCTGTGCTGGCCCCCTCGTCACGTTGCCGCCCGTGGGGAGCCTCGTCGTCTACTTCCCCCAAGGCCACAGCGAGCAGGTACATACTACTACGGCTACTACTACTACAAACACCATGTCGCTTGGTCTACCATTTGTCATCTCGTCCTTTTTGTTTTATTGGTGGTGGTAGATGATGTTTGGATGCTACTAGATACAGAAACTAGAAAGCGAACTTAGATCCATCTCGACATCTGGCTCCATTATTTTTTAAGTTCTTCTTACCTTTTCTTCTAGTTGATTTCGTTTTTTGCCTTTTTGTTTCCCCTCCTTCTCCGTTTTCCGCTATTTTCTCTTCTGTCGCGGATTTTTGTTGTGGTTGTTACGGACGGATAACATTTTCTTTTAAGTTAGTAAATTAGCTACTTTTTGATGGATTTCATTCTTAACGTACTTACCTAGGACATCCTAACACAATAATCAAAATGGCGTGTAGAATTTCTTTTATTATTGGTTGATGATCAGAAAGTGTCACCTCATGTACTACAATCTAGTCTAAATTCTAATCTTAAATTTATCGCAGTGTTAAGTTTTTATACAGAAGATTTTA
This sequence comes from Posidonia australis, assembly GCA_024699735.1. Taxonomy (NCBI): domain Eukaryota; kingdom Viridiplantae; phylum Streptophyta; class Magnoliopsida; order Alismatales; family Posidoniaceae; genus Posidonia; species Posidonia australis. The sequence continues at coordinate 18,839 of JAMKQA010003746.1, forward strand.
AAAGGGGACCTCTGCAGGTGATTATGTGCTTCTGTGGTTGTGATCTGTGGCTTATGGTAAACCTTTTCTTCTTCTCAGGTTGCAGCTTCTATGCAAAAGCATGTCGATGCTCCCGTTCCAAACTACCCTAATCTTCCCTCTAAGTTGATATGCCTGCTTCACAGTGTCACCCTGCATGTAGGATGTTGTGCGATTTTCTGTTCATCCTTTTTACCCTTTCTTCACAATTAATCTTTTGGACCAAAATTTGGAGTAACATCTTCATCTGGATCATGTTCTAGGCTGATGCTGAAACAGATGAGGTATATGCACAGATGACACTGCAGCCAGTTAATACTGTAAGTATTTGTATGTATGGTCATGGAGTTGACATAATTCGAAAATAACTAGATGAATTCATTTGTATTCAAACTGGTGTGCTGCATCTGCAAGTAGTGGCGTTCTATGTTGCCCACAGCCCCTTCTAACTAGTCAACTTGCTAGATTTCTCTTGATGCCTTTACCTACTGACTTGTAATTGTTATCAAAATAACAACTGATCTTTCTTATTATTATTTTTTCCTTTGGCAGTATGATAAGGAGGCATTGTTAGCCTCTGATCTTTCTTTAAAATCAAACAGACCACAAGCTGATTTCTTCTGTAAAACTTTGACTGCAAGTGACACAAGCACTCATGGTGGTTTCTCTGTACCCCGTCGGGCAGCGGAGAAGATCTTCCCTCCTCTTGTAAGTTTTCTCCTATTCTCATTGTTTATTTGGTCTAACATGATTTTTCAGCATCTAAGGTTGCTCGCTATTTTAGGACTTCACATTGCAGCCTCCTGCCCAAGAATTGCAGGCTAGAGACCTGCATGATAATCTTTGGACGTTTCGTCATATCTACCGAGGTACAGCTAATTGGCTAGAAATTCTCTTAGTAAATACAGAAAAATGTAAATCGACATTAGCTTCCAGGCTATGACTTCTAAATCTGATTGTTGTTAGGGAAATTGAGATAGTCAATCATGTGGTAGTTTTATGGGGTTTGTTTGTTGCCTTTTGGACTTTATCATTTTGACTGTTTATGTCCTGATATGCCTTAACCTTTGAACCTTTTTTATTTGAAATATCTCTCAGCTTTTATCTATTACTACTGAATCATAGGTCAACCAAAGAGACATCTGCTTACCACTGGTTGGAGTTTATTTGTGAGTGGGAAACGCCTGTTTGCTGGCGATTCTGTCTTATTTATCAGGTAGCCTTTTTTGTAGATATCTGGTGTGCAGTTTTGAAATATTTTTGATACACCATTTTTGTAGTTTTCCTAGGTCTGTAACAATAATTATATCATTAAATAATAATTTCCTAGCTGTTGATCACAAGCTAGCTGTACTTGTATTTATCTTCACTGCGTTTTGCAAGCTTTTGCACCTGGGTCAATATTATTATATTTCGCCAATTACAAATAAATATTTGAGGTTGTTTAATGTGTTTTGGCGAAATAATTGCTTGCATACTGATGATGCGAACAGGGATGAAAAGTCTCAGTTACTCTTGGGCATTAGGCGGGCTAATAGACAACCTACTAACCTTTCATCGTCAGTCCTGTCAAGTGATAGTATGCACATTGGAATCCTTGCTGCAGCAGCCCATGCTGCTGCAAACCATAGCCCATTTACTGTATTTTACAATCCAAGGTGAGTGAGTGAAATTTTCCTTATACCTGAATCGAAACTGCACATTCTTGTTAGCAGTTCTTGAATTATGTAAAATGCTTGCTAAAACTTTGATTTTCAATACTTTTTGTAGGGCTAGCCCATCTGAATTTGTTATTCCATTGGTGAAGTATAACAAAGCTGTCTACAGTAACCAAATATCTTTGGGCATGCGGTTCCGAATGATGTTTGAAACTGAAGAATCAGGAACAAGAAGGTAATATAAGTGCTCATTCGGAATCCATTGTATGCATTTAAATTTCTTATAAATGCAGTGATTTTGCTATCTTCTTTATACAATATCCATTTTTTTGTTGTAGCAGTATAGATGCTAGCTAGGTTGGAAACTCCATAAACACTTGAACATTGATTTGTATTTCATTTGTTTTGCAGGTATATGGGTACCATCACTGGTATCAGTGATTTGGATGCAGTGAGATGGAAAAATTCTCAATGGCGAAATCTGCAGGTTGGCTCTCTTCTATTCATATGGCTTTTTTTTCTAACATCCACAAATATTTTATTTCATCTAATTTTTCGTTGAAATCATAAATAGGTTGGCTGGGATGAATCTGCAGTGGGTGAAAGACGCAATAGAGTGTCTGTCTGGGAGATCGAACCGGTTGCTGCTCCTTTCTTCATCTACCCCCCACCCTTTTTCAGATCCAAGCGCCCCAGACAGCTTGGAATGCCAGGTTCCTGCTGCTAGTACCTACTTTGGTTGTTAATTTTTTATGTTTTTCTGGTTGTCTAAATCCCATTTGCTGTCTTCTGAACTTCTGGGCAACATCCTGAGCATGGACATTGACATTATTTCACGTTAGATGATTGTAGTGGTTTGAACAAAGATACAGTAAATATTAAAATAAAAATCAAGGTTATTTGGGAAATATTTGAAGCAAATGTGCATTCACCACTTTTCCTGGATCAAAGTGATGAAACTTTTTATTTCCGTTTTGAATTAAAACCAAAGCAAATAGGTAAGCAAAGGCATTTTGTCAACACCTAGTTGTTGTATCTCTGTGCGTCAACTCCTAGACTTTGAGATTATTAGTGTAACCGTTGGATGCTGATAATAGACTCATTTTATTTGTAGATGATGAGTCAACTGATATAGAGAACCTCTTCAAGAGAGCAATGCCCTGGTTAGGTGATGAGATTTGCTTAAAAGATTCCCAGTCTCAGAATGCTGTAATGCCTGGCCTAAGTCTTGTCCAGTGGATGAACATGCAGCAGAATGCTTCACTTGCAAACACAAGCACACAACCTGATTATTTGCAGTCCATAGCTGGGTCTGCTTCACAGAATCCTGGTATGACAGATCTTACCAGGCAGATGGGCTTGCAGGCACAGGTTTTGCAGCAAAATAACATCCAATGCAATGGTCAAAGGTTGCCTCAACAAATCCAACAATTAGATCAGGTTTCAAAAGTCCCACTGAGCCAACTCGACAGCATTGCTAGGCCACAGCAGCAACTTCAAGATGTTACTTTGCAGAAGAGGCAGCAATTGGTTAATCATATGAATCCTTTGAACCAAACTCAGAACCAGCTCACACAGTCTCAGATGCTTACACCAAGCTCAACTCCACAACAACAGATACAGCCACCACCTCTTATCCCAAACCTCCAGCCACCTCAGCCCAGTATTCCTCAGAACCAGATACTACAGATGCCTCAGCAGCAGCAGTTATTGTTGCAGCACCAACAACTTCAGCAACAACAACAACTTCAGCGGCAGCAAAGTCAGATGCAAGCTCAAATCCCTCAGCAAGTTAATCAACAATTGGACCTTTCAGAACAACAAGTTCAACTGCAACTGCTTCAGAAGCTTCAGCAGCAACAACAGTCTCTCTTGATGCAACAACCACAAGAAGCTCAAGATCAACCGAAAAAAGTTGTAGAATCTTCACAGCATGTGTCAAATTCTAATTTACTACCCCAGCAGCATAGCATTACACAACAAATTGTGAATAACATTTCCATGGGAATGCAGTTTTCTCAGTCTTTGCAGCATCAAGCAGTTCTAAAGTCGCATAAGCAGCAGGTTGCATCAACTGAGATTAATGGAACGATGTTTCCATCGGCACCTATGAATCTAATTATGGCCCCTGGGACTTGTGTGCCTACATCCGGAGGAATACAGTCAGCATCAATCACGAGTGGCCTTCCATCGTGCTCGATCCCACCTGTGGCAATTATTGGCCATCCTCATTCTCAGACACCCATGAATAAGAGCTACCATGCAGTAGTAGCAAGTGAAAGATCAAATCCCACTATGCCTATTTGGACTACTGGAAATTTTGATGTTGTAGCAGCAAATCCTTCCGTAGCCAAGGAGTTGCAGAAACCAGAGAAGCATGTAAAGCCTTCAGTTTTCGTATCAAAGGCACAAGATCCTGGAGTGGTTGCTTCTCAAGCATATCTTGGTTCTACAGCACAAATGGATCAATTAGACTCCTCTTCTGCAACTTCTGTATGCCTTTCCCAGAATGAAGGACAATTACCACCAACCTTTCCCCCATCACCTTTCAATCAGACCATGATGTTCAGAGATGCTGTTACTGTGGATGAAGTCCAGGCTGCTGATCCAAGGAATAATGTCCTATTTGGAGTCAACATTGACAGCCCATTAGGCATACCTCTGACAACTGATCCCTTGCTAATTAAGGGCATTGATTCAGGAAAGGACTATCAAAACAACGTTTCTTCTGGCAACGTGTTAGCAAACTACAGCACCTCAAAAGAAGCTCAACAAGAGATATCATCATCTATTGTTTCCCAGTCTTTTGGTGTTCCAGATGCTGCATTCAATTCAATCGACTCTACTATCAATGACAGCCGCCTTTTGAATAAGTGGGCACCAACCCCTCAACTCCAAAGAATGCGCACATACACCAAGGTATGATGTTCAACTAGAGTTCCTTGAAATGAATAAGCCGCCTTCTTGCTGTCTGCATTCGTAGTGCCGTGCCTTACGAGTTTCTTCTCTTTTTTATGATACTAGAGCTAGAAAAGCTGGCCATTAGTCAAGTTAGTGTTTTTGCCATTTTGTTGTTACTTCTGTATTGATTGGTGTATGTTATCTGGACCTGTGATTACAGGTGTACAAGCGGGGAGCTGTTGGGAGATCAATAGATATCTCCCGATACTCTGGCTATGACGAGTTGAAACAGGATCTTGCTCGGATGTTCAGCATTGAGGGACAACTTGAAGATCGGCAGAGGATTGGCTGGAAGTTGGTATATGTTGACCATGAGAACGATGTCTTGTTGGTGGGAGACGACCCATGGGAGTAAGTTGAAACAGCTTTTACCTACCCATATTGCAATTTGTTTAAATTATAAATTGGTTAAATAAAGCAGAGGATTCATACAGAAACAATAAAAACGAGGTCAATTCAGTATATGGTAAAAAAAAAAAACTGGGAACAAATCAATTCAATTCGGTAATGTGTGGTTAATTGTCTTGCAGATGCTGCATTTTTACTGATTCTGTTGGTATTGTTCTTGCAATTGCAGGGAGTTTGTGAGCTGCGTTCGGTGCATCAGGATACTTTCCCCGCAGGAAGTTCAGCAAATGAGTTTGGATGGTGATCTTGGGGCGAATGTTGTTACAAATCAGGCTTGCAGCAGTTCAGACGGTGGGAATGCTTGGCGGGGTCAATGTGATCAGAATTCTGGCAACCCCTCTGCAGGAACCTACGACCATTTCTAACAATTATGCCGAGACTATGCTCGTAAATTGCTTGTGACGGCGAAGGCATAAATTATACGGGCCTTAAGACGGTTTCACAAGGCACTCCATAGCCAATGCTTGAGCCTTTTTTGTATTCGATGGTGGCTTAGACGGTGACACGAAAATGGTCAGCCGTAATATGCTATGCCTCAACACAATCTGGAAGATTTCCTTGGGAATGCTACCCGGAAAGAGGAGTGAGAACGGCTTCATTTCACACGCGGTTAAGTTCGATCGGTGCCTGACTTTGTAAGAACCTGGAGATGTCCTAATTCAGTTGCAATAGCAAATAGGCATTTAGCTGGCTAAAATGCTTCTAGTCCATGATAGAATTGGCTAATGTAGTACTTTGTCCAGAATGCATTCTTGTGTATGATGTATGTATTAGCTCTTGTACTTTCCTGGTTCAAGAAATTCAGAAAAAAAATTGAAAATTCAAGAGAGCTCGATGCTGAAATCTTACCGCTTTCCCCTCTCTATACGTAACATAATCACGTAAGTCGACAAAGTTTGTAACAATGAAACAGGTTGT